>CM066031.1:1875176104-1875388295 GCA_033557465.1 Ichthyophis bannanicus | reverse complement strand
TAAACGCACAGACCTGTTAGAGTACGTGGCCTGTAGTTTCTCAATGCCATCCCTTACATTCCGCTTTTGTGTAAAGGCACCACAATGAGCCTCTCTCCAGTCTTCTGGACAACCACTCCCGAACTCCAACCGAGGTATTGAAAAGGTCAGACAGTGCCGCTGGGAGAAACGTTCTGATGATGGTTCCAGTAAAGCATGACCTGGGTGTGTGAGGGGGAGGGGGAACGTGGTTCTGATGATGGATCAGTAAAGCCAATCGGGTTCCCATTGCTTTCTCTACTTTTTGTTGACCTAGTTCCTCACGAACACAGTTTAATGAAAATTGTTCGAGATCCCTGTCACTTCTGTTCCTGTTTGTGGGTGTTTTCTGAGGTCCTGTTCCTGGTTCTTCATCTGTGAACACAGAACAGAAATATTTGTTAAGCAATTCCGCTTTATCCTTATCAGCTTCTACATATTCCTTCCCTTCACCCTTGAGTCTGACAATACCACTTGGAACAACACACCTAAGGGGAGAGCCCAAAAAGGCATATATTACATAAAGGAAACACAAACCCCTATGTATCTTTATAAAATAAGCAAACAGGGGCCAGGGTTAACCCCAATAGCGCGCAGATTCTCACACAAATGTACATCCGCTCTGAAGGTGTAAACGTGTGCGTGTTTATTCCATGCATGTACCCCTGTGTTCTGTAGAATATGCAGATACATCACACAGGACGCATTGCTAGTTAGTAGTGTCCTGAACGACAGGGGTTATTGTTCTTTAAAGAGGGGCAGATGAAGTCAACGTTTGATCCCAGTGCAGAAATTACTTCAGTTTTGAAATCAGCTCGGTAAAAAAGTCTAATATCCAAGCCTAAGAAGAATGTATTCCTATTCTCTCTTCCTGTTGAAATACCACAGACCCTATTATATCTCTGGCTCTATACCCCCCCCCCCCCCCCGCCCCAAGCTAAGGATCCTCTGTGCTTATCCCAGGCTGTACCCCTCACTCCCCCACAGCTAAGGATCCTCTGTGCTTATCCCAGACTTTACCCCTCACTCCCCCAAAAGCTAAAGATCCTCTGTGCGTATCCCAGGCTTTACCCCTCACTTCCCCCACAGCTAAGGATCCTCTGTGCCTTATCCCGTCGGCTTTACCCCCTCACTTCCACCCATAGCTTAAGGATCCTCTGTGCTTATCCAAGGCTTTACCACCTCACTTCCCCCCACAGCTAAGGATCCTCTGTGCTGATCCCCGGCTTTACCCCTCACTTTCCCCCACAGCTTAAGGATCCTCTGGTGCTTATCCCAGGCTTTACACCCCTCACGCCCCCCTAAGCTAAAAGGATCCTCTGTGCTTATCCCAGGCTTTACCCCTCACGGGGGGGGGGGGGGGGGGGGGGGTTCCCACCCACAGCTAAAGATCCCTCTGTGCTTATCCCAGGCTTTACACCCCTCTCACTCCCCCCACAGCTAAGGATTCCTCTGTGCTTTATCCCCAGGCCTTAACCCCTCACTCCCCCACAGCCACAGGATCCTCTGTGCTTATCCCAGGCTTTACCCTCACTCCACCCCACAAGCTAAAGATCCTCTGGCGTATACCGGACTGACCCTCTCACTCCCCACAGTTAAGGACCTGTGCTTTCCCGCTTACCTCTCCCCCACAGCCTAAGGATCCACTGTGCTTATCCGGCTTTACCCTCACCCCCAATAGGTAAGGATCCTCTGTGCTTAATCCCAGACTTTACCCTCCACTTCCCACAGCTAGATAAGGTCCTGGTGCTTATCCCCGGCTTTACCCTCTCACTGCCCCCACAGCTAAGGACCTCTGTGCTTATTCCCAGGCTTTACCCTCACTCACCCCACAGCCTAAAGATCCTCTGTGCTTATCCCAGACTTTACCTATCACTCCCCCCACAGTAGGGGATCCCTCTGTGCGTATGCCCAGACGACCCCTCACTCCCCCACAGCTAAGGATCCTCTGTGTCTTAATCCCAGGCTTTACCCCCTCCACCTGTCCCCCCACAGCTAATGGATCCTCTGTGCTTATCCCAGGCTTTACCCCTCCAATACTACCTTACAGCTAAGGATCCTCTGTGCTTATAGCCCCAGGCTTTACCCCTCATCATCCCCCCACCAGCTAAGGAATTCTCTTGTGCTTATCCCATGTTTACCCCTCACTACCCCCACAGCTTAGGGAATCCCTTCTGTGCTTATCCCAGGATTTACCCCTCACTCCCCCCACAGCTAAGGATCCTCTGTGCTTATCCCAGACTTTACCCCTCACACCCCCCACAGCTAAGGATCCTCGGTGCTTATCCCAGGCTTTACCCCTCTCACTACCCCCCTAATCATCTAAGGATCCCTCTGTTGCTTATCCCAGGCTGGTACCCCTCCCCGTTCCCAACCGCAACAGCTAGTCTAATGATTCCTCTGTGCTTATCCCAGACTTTTACACCCTCACGCCCCAGCGCTACGGACTCTTTGCTTAGATCCCAGGCCTTTCCCCATTACTCCCACACAATAAGGATCCTCATTTACTTATCCCATCTCCCTTTTGTTCCGCCCCCTACAGGCTAAGGATCGCGGTGCTTATCCACAATCGTCGTAGCCCTCTACGGCCCTCCCCACAGCGAAGGATCGCTCGCTTGCTTATCCACGGCTTTACAACCCCTCACTCTCCCCACAGCGTAAGGATCCTCTGTGCTTATCCCAGGCTTTTACCCCTCACGCGCTCCCCCACAGCTAAGGATCCTCGGTGCTTATCCCAAGATTTACCCCCTCACTGCCCCACAGCTAAGGATCCTCTGTGCTTATCCCAGGCTTTACCCCTCACTCCCCCACAGCTAAGGATATTCTGTGCTTATCCCAGGCTTTACCCCTCACTCCCCCCACAGCTAAGGATCCTCTGTGCTTATCCCAGGCTTTACCCCTCACGCCCCCACAGCTAAGGATCCACTGTGCTTATCCCAGACTTTACCCCTCACTCCCCCCACAGCTAAGGATCCTCTGTGCTTATCCCAGGCTTTACCCCTCACTCCCCCACAGCTAAGGATCCTCTGTGCTTATCCCAGGCTTTACCCCTCACTCCCCCAACAGCTAAGGATCCTCTGTGCTTATCCCAGGCTTTACCCCTCACTACCCCCACAGCTAACGATCCTCTGTGCTTATCCCCAGGCTTGAACCCCTCACTCCCCACAGCTAAGGATCCCTCTGTGCTTATACACAGGCTTTACCCCTCACTCCCCCCACAGCTAAGGATCCTCTGTGCTTATCCCAGGCTTTACCTTTCACTCACTCCCCCACAGCTAAGGATCCTCTGTGCTTATCCCAGGCTTTACCACTCACGCGCTCCCCCCCAGCTAATGATCCTCTGTGCTTATCCCAGGCTTTACCCCTCACTCCCCCACAGCTAAGGATCCTCTGTTCTTATCCCAGGCTTTACCCCTCACTCCCCCCCACAGCTAAGGATCCTCTGTGCTTATCCCAGGCTTTATCCCTCACTCCCCCACACAGCTAAGGATCCTCTGTGCTTATCTCAGGCTTTACCCCTCATTCCCCCACAGCTAATGATCCTCTGTGCTTATCCCAGGCTTTAACACCCCTCACTCCCCACAGCTAAGGATCCTCTGTGCTTATCCCAGGCTTTACCCTCACTAAGTCCCCCACAGCTAAAGATCCTCTGTGCTTATCCCAGACTTTACCCCTCACTCCCCCCACAGCTAAGGATCCTCTGTGCTTATCCCAGGCTTTACCCCTCACTCCCCCCACAGCTAAAGATCCTCTGTGCTTATCCCAGGCTTTACCCCTCACTCTCCACAGCTAAGGATCCTCTGTGCTTATCCCAGGCTTTACCCCTCACTCCCCCCACAGCTAAGGATCCTCTGTGCTTATCCCAGGCTTTACCCCTCACTCCCCCACAGCTAAGGATCCTCTGTGCTTATCCCAGGCTTTACCCCTCACTCAACCCACAGTTAAGGATCCTCTGTGCTTATCCCAGGCTTTACCCCTCACTCCCCCACAGCTAAGGATCCCTCTGTGCGTATCCCAGCCTTTACCCCTCACTCCCCCCACAGCTAAGGATCCTCTGTGCTTATCCCAAACTTTACCCCTCACTCCCCCCACAGCTAAGGATCCTCTGTGCTTATCCCAGGCTTTACCCCTCACTCCCCCACCGCTAAGGATCCCTCTGTGCTTATCCCAGGCTTTACCCCTCACTCCCCCCACAGCTCAGGATCCTCTGTGCTTATCCCAGGCTTTACCCCTCACTCCCCCACAGCTACGGATCCCCTGTACTCATCCTAGGCTTTACCCCTCTCTACCCCCACAGCTAAGGATCCTCTCTGCTTATCCCAGGCTTTACCCCTCACTCCCCCACAGCTACGGATCCTCTGTGCTTATCCCAGGCTTTACCCCTCACTCCCCCCACAGCTAAGGATCCTCTGTGGTTATCCCAGGCTTTAGCCCTCACACCGCACAGCTAAGGATCCTCTGTGCATATATCAGGCTTTACCCCTCACTCCCTCCACAGCTAAGGATCCTCTGTGCATATATCAGGCTTTACCCCTCACACCCCACAGCTAAGGATCCTCTGTGCTTATCCCAGGCTTTACCCCTCACTACCCTACAGCTAAGGATCCTCTGTGCTTATCCCAGGTTTTACCCCTCACTCCCCCAACAGCTAAGGATTCTCTGTGCTTATCCCAGGTTTTACCCCTCACTACCCCCCCAGCTAAAGATCCTCTGTGCTTATATCCCAGGCTTTACCCCTCACTCCCCCCACAGCTAAGGATCCTCTGTGCTTATCCCAAGCTTTACCCCTCACTACCCACACAGCTAAAGATCCTCTGTGCTTATCCCAGGCTTTACCCCTCACTCCCCCACAGCTAAAGATCCTCTGTGCTTATCCCAGGCTTTACCCCTCACTCCCCCCACAGCTAAGGATCCTCTGTGCTTATCCCAGGCTTTACCCCTCACTCCCCCACAGCTAAGGATCCTCTGTGCTTATCCCAGGCTTTACCCCTCACTCCCCCACAGCTAATGATCCTCTGTGCTTATCCCAGGCTTTACCCCTCACACTCCCCCACAGCTAAGGATCCTCTGTGCTTATCCCAGGCTTTACCCCTCACTCCCCCACAGCTAAGGATCCTCTGTGCTTATCCCAGGCTTTACCCCTCTCTCCCCTACAGCTAACGATCCTCTGTGCTTATCCCAAGCTTTACCCCTCACTCCCCCACAGCTAAGGATCCTCTGTGCTTATCCCAGGCTTTACCCCTCACTCCCCCACAGCTAAGGATCCTCTGTGCTTATCCCAGGCTTTACCCAACACTAGCCCCACAGCTAAGGAGCCTCTGTGCTTATCCCAGACTTTACCCCTCACTCCGCCACATCTAAAGATCCTCTGAGCTTATCCAAGTCTTTACCCCTCTCTACCCCACAGCTAAGGATACTATGTGCTTATCCCATGCTTTACCCCTCACTCCCCCACAGCTAAGGATCCTCTGTGCTTTTCCCAGTATTTTCCCCCCAACCCCCCCACAGCTAAGGATCCTCTGTGCTTATCCCAGGCTTTACCCCTCACTCCCCCACAGCTAAGGATCCCTCTGTGCTTATCCCAGCTTTACCCCTCACTCCCCCACAGCTAAGGATCCTCTGTGCTTATCCCAGGCTTTACCCCTCACCTCCCCCACAGCTAAGGATTTTTTGCTTATCCCAGTAACGACACTGTCCCCCAGCTTTTAATATACTTTAAAATTTGGCTACACGTCAGGAATACATATGTACACCACATTGATTTTAATCAAATTAAATGAAAATGGACGATTACTAAATGAAGCGGGAAATTTCTAGTAATTACAATCATAACTTTTAAATTTTAAGACGTCTGTGTTGTTTTCTATCAGAATCAGAGCTGTAATTTTTGTGCGCTCTGTTGTAAAGTATGTGCGCTTGCTCGATGAGGTGTGTGCGCGCGCACACGCGCACAGCTTAGAGGGAACAGTGCCCCTCACTCCCCCCACAGCTAAAGATCCTCTGTGCTTATGCCAGGTTTTACCCCTCACTCCCCACAGCCAAATCCTCTGTGCTTATCCCAGGCTTTACCCCTCACTCCCTCCACAGCTAAAGATCCTCTGTGCTTATCCCAGGTTTTACCCCTCACTCCCCACAGCCAAGGATCCTCTGTGCTTATCCCAGGCTTTACCCCTCACTCCCCCCACAGCTAAAGATCATCTGTGCTTATCCCAGACTTTACCTCTCACTCCCCCCACAGTTAAGGATCCACTGTGCTTATCCCAGGCTTTACCCCCTCACTCCCCCACAGCTAAGGATCCTCTGTGCTTATCCCAGGCTTTACCCCCTCACTCCCCCACAGTTAAGGATCCTCTGTGCTTATCCCAGGCTTTACCCCCTCACTCCCCCACAGTTAAGGATCCTCTGTGCTTATCCCAGGCTTTACCCCTCACTCCCCCACAGTTAAGGATCCTCTGTGCTTATCCCAGGCTTTACCCCTCACTCCCCCCACAGCTAAGGATCCTCTGTGCTTATCCCAGGCTTTACCCCTCACTCCCCCACAGCTAAAGATCCTCTGTGCTTATCCCAGGCTTTACCCCTCACTCCCCCACAGCTAAGGATACTCTGTGCTTATCCCAGGCTTTATCCCTCACTCCCCCCACAGCTAAGGATCCTCTGTGCTTATCCCAGGCTTTACCCCTCACTCCCTACAGCTAAGGATCCTCTGTGTTTATCTCAGACTTTACCCCTCACTCCCCCCTCAGCTAAGGATCCTCTGTGCTTATCCCAGGCTTTACCCCTCACTCCCCCCACAGCTAAAGATCCTCTGTGCTTATCCCTGGCTTTACCCCTCACTCCCCCCTCAGCTAAGGAACCTCTGTGCTTATCCCAGGCTTTACCCCTCACTCCCCCACAGCTAAGGATCCTCTGTGCTTATCCCAGGCTTTACCCCTCACTCCCCACAGCTAAGGATCCTCTGTGCTTATCCCAGGCTTTACCCCTCACTCCCCCACAGCTAAGGATCCTCTGTGCTTATCCCAGGCTTTACCCCTCACTCCCCCACAGCGAAGGATCCTCTGTGCTTATCCCAGGCTTTACCCCTCACCTCCCCCACAGCTAAGGATCCTCTGTGCTTATCCCAGGCTTTACCCCTCACTCCCCCCACAGCTAAGGATCCTCTGTGCTTATCCCAGGCTTTACCCCTCACTCCACCCACAGCTAAGGATCCTCTGTGCTTATCCCAGGCTTTACCCCTCACTCCCCCACAGCTAAGGATCCTCTGTGCTTATCCCAGGCTTTACCCCTCACTCCCCCACAGCTAAGGATCCTCTGTGCTTATCCCAGGCTTTACCCCTCACTCCCCCCACAGCTAAGGATCCTCTGTGCTTATCCCAGGCTTTACCCCTCACTCCCCCCACAGCTAAGGATCCTCTGTGCTTATCCCAGGCTTTACCCCTCACTCCCCCACAGCTAAGGATCCTTTGTGCTTATCCCAGGCTTTACCCCTCACTCCCCCCACAGCTAAGGATCCTTTGTGCTTATCCCAGGCTTTACCCCTCACTCCCCCACAGCTAAGGATCCTCTGTGCTTATCCCAGGCTTTACCCCTCACTCCCCCCACAGCTAAGGATCCTCTGTGCTTATCCCAGGCTTTACCCCTCACTCCCCCACAGCTAAGGATCCTCTGTGCTTATCCCAGGCTTTACCCCTCACTCCCCCACAGCTAAGGATCCTCTGTGCTTATCCCAGGCTTTACCCCTCACTCCCCCACAGCTAAGGATCCTATGTGCTTATCCCAGGCTTTACCCCCTCACTGCCCAACAGCTAAGGACCTCTGTGCTTATCCCAGGCTTTACCCCTCACTCCCCCACAGCTAAGGATCCTCTGTGCTTATCCCAGGCTTTACCCCTCACTCCCCCCACAGCTAAGGATCCTCTGTGCTTATCCCAGGCTTTACCCCTCACTCCCCCACAGCTAAGGATCCTCTGTGCTTATCCCAGGCTTTACCCCTCACTCCCCCACAGCTAAGGATCCTCTGTGCTTATCCCAGGCTTTACCCCTCACTCCCCCACAGCTAAGGATCCTCTGTGCTTATCCCAGCTTTACCCCTCACTCCCCCACAGCTAAGGATCCTCTGTGCTTATCCCAGGCTTTACCCCTCACTCCCCCACAGCTAAGGATCCTCTGTGCTTATCCCAGGCTTTACCCCCTCACTCCCCCACAGCTAAGGATCCTCTGTGCTTATCCCAGGCTTTACTCCTCACTCCCCCACAGCTAAGGATCCTCTGTGCGTATCCCAGGCTTACCCCTCACTCCCCCACAGCTAAGGAACCTCTGTGCTTAACCCAGCCTTTAACCCTCACTCCCCCCAGCTAAGGATCCTCTGTGCTTATCTCAGCTTTACCCCTCATTCCCCCACAGCTAAGGATCCTCTGTGCTTATCCCAGGCTTTACCCCTCACTCCCCCACAGCTAAGGATCAGGGCCGTCCCGTCCATTGAGCAAGAATGTTTTTGCACAGGGCACCCGCGTTTCAGGGGGCCCCGCGTTAAGGGCCTCCGTGCTTAGCTCAGGCTTCAGCATCGCAGTTAAAAAAAAAACAAAAAAACCGGTGTGCTTCTGCCGCGGCAGCCATAAGACCCGCCGCGGCAGCAAAAAGAGCCTCTCTTCTGCCAGGCTTTTACCCCTCACTCCCCCACAGCTAAGAGCCTCCCTGCTTATCTCTGCTTTACTTCACTCCCAAAACAGAGGATCCTCTGTGCTTATCCCAGGCTTTACCCCTCACTCCCCCACAGCTAAGGATCCTCTGTGCTTATCCCAGGCTTTACCCCTCACTCCCCCACATCTAAGGATCCACTGTGCTTATCCCAGGCTTTACCCCTCACTCCCCCACAGCTAAGGATCCTCTGTGCTTATCCCAGGCTTTACCCCTCACAACCCCACAGCTAAGGATCCTCTGTGCTTATCCCAGGCTTTACCCCTCACTCCCCCACAGCTAAGGATCCTCTGTGCTTATCCCAGGCTTTACCCCTCACTACCCCACAGCTAAGGATCCTCTGTGCTTATCCCAGGCTTTATCCCTCACTCCCCCCACAGCTAAGGATCCTCTGTGCTTATCCCAGGCTTTTCCCCTCACTCCCTACAGCTAAAGATCCTCTGAGCTAATCTCAGGCTTTACCCCTCACTCCCCCACAGCTAAGGATCCTCTGTGCTTATCCCAGGCTTTACCCCTCACTCCCCCACAGCTAATGATCCTCTGTGCTTATCCCTGGCTTTACCCCTCACTCCCCCCTCAGCTAAGGAACCTCTGTGCTTATCCCAGGCTTTACCCCTCACTCCCCCACAGCTAAGGATCCTCTGTGCTTATCCCTGGCTTTACCCCTCACTCCCCCCTCAGCTAAGGAACCTCTGTGCTTATCCCAGGCTTTACCCCTCACTCCCCCCACAGGTAAGGATCCTCTGTGCTTATCCCAGGCTTTACCCCTCACCCCCCCACAGCTAAGGTACCTTTGTGCTTATCCCAGGCTTTACCCCTATCTCCCCCTACCGCTTCGTACCTCTGTGCTTATCCCAGGCTTTAACCCCTCACTCTCCCCCCACAGCTAAGGGTCCTCTTTGCTTATCCCAGGCTTTACCCCTCACTCCCCCCCCACAGCTAAGGATCCTCTGTGCTTATCCCAGGCTTTACCCCTCACTCCCCCACAGCTAAGGAACCTCTGTGCTTATCCCAGGCTTTACCCCTCACTCCCCCCACAGCTAAAGATCCTCTGTGCTTATCCGTGGCTTTACCCCTCACTCCCCCCTCAGCTAAGGAACCTCTGTGCTTATCCCAGGTTTTACCCCTCACTCCCCCCACAGGTAAGGATCCTCTGTGCTTATCCCAGGCTTTACCCCTCACCCTCCCACAGCTAAGGATCCTTTGTGCTTATCCCAGGCTTTACCCCTCTCTCCCCCTACAGCTAAGGATCCTCTGTGCTTATCCCAGGCTTTACCCCTCACTCCCCCACAGCTAAGGATCCTCTGTGCTTATCCCAGGCTTTACCCCTCACTCCCCCACAGCTAAGGATCCTCTGTGCTTATCCCAGGCTTTACCCCTCACGCCCCCCACAGCTAAGGATCCTCTGTGCTTATCCCAGGCTTTACCCCTCACTCCCCCCACAGCTAAGGAACCTCTGTGCTTATCCCAGGCTTTACCCCTCACTCCCCCACAGCTAAGGATCCTCTGTGCTTATCCCAGGCTTTACCCCTCACTCCCCCCACAGCTAAGGATCCTCTGTGCTTATCCCAGGCTTTACCCCTCACTCCCCCACAGCTAAGGATCCTCTGTGCTTATCCCAGTCTTTACCCCTCACTCCCCCACAGCTAAGGATCCTCTGTGCTTATCCCAGGCTTTACCCCTCACTCCCCTACAGCTAAGGATCCTCTGTGCTTATCCCAGGCTTTATCCCTCACTCCCCCCACAGCTAAGGATCCTCTGTGCTTATCCCAGGCTTTACCCCTCACTCCCCCACAGCTAAGGAACCTCTCTGCTTATCCCAGGCTTTACCCCTCCCTCCCCACAGCTAAGGATCCTCTGTGCTTATCTCAGGCTTTACCCCTCACTCCCCCACAGCTAAGGATCCTCTGTGCTTATCCCAGGCTTTACCCCTCACACCCCCACAGCTAAGGATCAGGGCCGGCCCGTCCATTGAGCAAGAATGTTTTTTGCACAGGGCCCCGCGTTTCAGGGGGCCCCGCGCAAAAAACATTCTTCAGCATCGCAAGTTAAAAAAAAACAAAAAAAACCCGGTTGCTTCTGCCGCGGCAGCATCAAGAGCTCTGCCGCGGCAGCATCAAGAGCTCTGCCGCGGGGCCCCCCCCTGCCCGGCAGAGCCTCCCTGCATCTCTGCTTTCTTCAAGTCACAAAACGCGGGCTTCTTTTCAGAGCCGCGAGAGTTTTCCTTTCTCGCGGCTCTGTAACAGAGCCGCGAGAAAGGAAACTCTCGCGGCTCTGAAAGAAGCCCGCGTTTTGTGACTTGAAGAAAGCAGAGATGCAGGGAGGCTCTGCCGGGCAGGGAGGCTCTGCCGGGCAGGGGGGGGGCCCCGCGGCAGAGCTCTTTGATGCTGCCGCGGCAGCGCTCTTGATGCTGCCGCGGCAGAAGCAGCCGGTTTGGGGTTTTTTTGTTGTTTTAATTTGGGCTGATCGGGGAGAAGGGGGTTTAGGACCGGTAATGGGCTATGGGAGGGGGGGAGGCCAAACTGGAAGTGGGCTGATGAGGGAGGGGGGTGGTTAGGACTGGTAATGGGCCATGGGGGGGGGGGGTCAGGACAGGTAATGGGCTGATGGGGGGGTTAGGAATGGTAATGGGCCATGGGGGGGGGGGTCAGGACTGGTAATGGGCCATTGGGGGGGCTAAGTGGGCTGATGGGGGGGTTAGGACTGGTAATGGGCTGATGGGGGGGCTAAGACTGGAAGTGGGCTGATAGGGGGGGGTTAGGACTGGTAATGGGCCATGGGGGGGGTCAGGACTGGTAATGGGCCATGGGGGGGGGAGGCTAAGACTGGAAGTGGGCTGATGGGGGGGGGTAGGACTGGTAATGGGCTATGGGGGGGCTAAGTGGGCTGATGGGGGGGTTAGGACTGGGAATGGGCCGGGGGGGGGGAGGCTAAGACTGGAAGTGGGCTGATGGGGGTGGGTTAGGACTGGTAATGGGCCGGGGGGGGGAGGCTAAGACTGGAAGTGGGCTGATGGGGGGGGGGTTAGGACTGGTAATGGGCCATGGGGGGAGGCTAAGACTGGAAGTGGGCTGATGGGGGGGGTTAGGACTGGTAATGGGCTATGGGGGGGCTAAGTGGGCTGATGGGGGGGTTAGGACTGGTAATGGGCTATGGGGGGGCTAAGACTGGAAGTGGGCTGATGGGGGGGTAAGGACTGGTAATGGGCTATGGGGGGGCTAAGGCTGGAAGTGGGGTGGTGGTGGTGGTGGTGGGGGGGGGTTAGGACTGGTAATGGGCTATGGGGGGGCTAAGACTGGAAATGGGCTGATGGGGGGGTTAGGACTGGTAATGGGCTATGGGGGGGCTAAGACTGGAAATAGGCTGATGGGGGGGCTACGACTGGAAATAGGGTGATGGGGGGTTAGGACGTAATGGGCTGATGGGGGGGTTAGGACTAGTAATTGGGCTATGAGGAGGCTAGGACTGGAAATTGGCTGAGTGGAAGGAGGGCTTGAACTGCAAATAGCTGATGGGGACGGGGGCTTGGAATGGAAATGGGTTGTGAGGGGGAGGGAGCTAGGACTGGAAATGGGTGAGTGGGGGGGGGCTAGGACAGGAAATGGGCTGATGGAGGGGCTAGAATAGGACTGGAAATTGGCTGTGGGGGGGGTGCTAAGATTGGAAATGGGCTGTGGTGGGGGGTGGGATTGAAATGGACTCATGAAGGGGCTAGAACTGGAAGTAGGCTCATGGGCTTGGATTGGAAATGGGCTGAGTGGAGGGGAGCTAGGATTTGACATGGGCTGATGGTGGGGCTAGGAAAGGACTAGAAATGGGCTCATGGGGGACTGGGATTGGAAATGAGCTGATGGAGGGACTCGGATGGGACTGCAAATAGATGGGGGAGCTAGGACTGGAAATGGGCTTATGGGGGGCTAGGACTGGAAATGGGCTGATGCGGGGACTAGAAGGGAGCAGATGCTGGGTGGGACTGGAACTAGAATGGAGCTGATGTTGGGGGAGGATTAGAATGGGATGGAGCTGGGAGAGTGAAATGGAGAGTGAAAAAATATTTTGTGTGGGAGGGAAGACAAATCTAAAATTGTCCGGATATTGGGAGAGTAAGTGGGGATTGAGGATGGAGGGGTAAAATTTGAGTGGATGAAATAGGAATGAGGAAAGAGCAAAAGGAGAAAGATTAGTATGTTAAAGCAGATGTAGAGAGAGAATGGAAAAAAAACTAGAAGAGAGAAGAAAAGACAAATGGACAGCAGACTATGAAGAGTTAGCGGAAGACACGACGAAGAAACCAGAAGAAAGTGGCTGGAGTAATTGCAGCTGAAAAAAAATGCACAAAAGGTAGAAAAATATCTCTTTATTTTGAATTTATTAATTGGAATATGTCAGCTCTGGGAAATGTGCATCATTAACGTCTGCGCTTTGTTTAGTACAAGAGCAAATTAATGTATAGTTTTATTTCTACAGTGTTGTGCATTCCAAGTTTGGCTTTTGGGATTCCCAGTTTAATTATTGTCTTCCTGTTTCTAAATTGTGATTCCTTGTTTGGTGATGGTATATGTTCTGCATGTGTAACTGAGCTGAGGTATTCTGTTTATGTAATTCCTATTTGACATTGCCACTTGTTCTTTCCCCAGTAGGTCATGTATTGTTGTTCTCTGAAATGTATTGGTTTAATATTTGCAGCGTTTCCTTTTGATAGTTAGGGTATGGTGCTTTATGAGTCCTGGTAGTGCTGTTAGGATACGGCGGGTTTGCTATGGGTTCTAGATGGGCAGTGTTTGTAGTAGTTCCTAATGTGTCTGGCGGTTGGCACTGGATTATAGTAATGTAGAAGTCTTTTAGTCTTTCTTTATTCATACACTCATTAAGAGGCATGTTTACTAAAAGTTTGTGTATGGTAACATTATGCAAATATTTATGCAAATGAGGCCCCTTATGCAAATGAGGCCCCGCACCGAGTCTCCGCACATGGCCCCGCACCCCCCTTGGGCCGCCCCTGCTAAGGATCCTCTGTGCTTATCCCAGGCTTTATCCCTCACTCCCCCCACAGCTAAGGATCCTCTGTGCTTATCCCAGGCTTTACCCCTCACTCCCCCACAGCTAAGGAACCTCTCTGCTTATCCCAGGCTTTACCCCTCACTCCCCACAGCTAAGGAACCTCTCTGCTTATCCCAGGCTTTACCCCTCACTCCCCCCTCAGCTAAGGATCCTCTGTGCTTATCCCAGGCTTTACCCCTCACTCCCCCCTCAGCTAAGGAACCTCTGTGCTTATCCCAGGCTTTACCCATCTCTCCCCCACAGCTAAGCATCCTCTGTGCTTATCCCAGGCTTTACCCCTCACCCCCCCACAGCTAAGGATCCTCTGTGCTTATCCCAGACTTTACCCCTCCCTCCCACCACAGCTAAGGATCCTCTGTGCTTATCCCAGACTTTATCCCTCACTCCCCCACAGCTAAGGACCCTCTGGGTTTATCCCAGGCTTTACCCCTCACTCCCCCCTCAGCTAAGGAACCTCTGTGCTTATCCCAGGCTTTACCCATCTCTCCCCCACAGCTAAGGATCCTCTGTGCTTATCCCAGGCTTTACCCCTCACCCCCCCACAGCTAAGGAACCTCTGTGCTTATCCCAGGATTTCTTGAATTCTGTTACCCTTTTCACTCTCTCTGATGGGAAATTGATGTCGATGTCCCTCAGTATTCTTCTCTTCCTTTGCAGTCTATCTCCTCTCTTTCTTCGTAATCGGTTGCATCAGAGTTCGGACTTCTAATCTTGGGGAGGGGCTTCTTTGTGTAGCTGCTCTTGTGCTATACTTATTTTCTCTGCATCCCTTGGCCACGCTGAATAACCGAGAAAGGATAGGGACAGCAGGGGGTCAGGCGGTGCTGGAGTTTTGTCAGGATGCTGGTACTGACGGGCACTTATAGCCTGCAGTTGCCATGAATCATAGAGAAGGATTCTCCTAGCTTTGGATGAATATTTGTGCTGCTTGGCACTGCCTCCATGTAGCGCTCCTGGGAGTGAAGTGTAGCTCTCTTCTATCGCTAAGGTACGTCTGGGAGAGCTCTAACAGCCTGCGCCCCGATTCCCGTGCCGGTGTGATGCTTCTGAGAACGCTGGTCGCTGTTTCAGGGACACATTCTAATCTCCACTAAACCTCACGTGGTCAGGGGACCTGCTTTAGATTTGGAGAAACCCCTTAAGTTCTGCTCTTTTAACAGAGGCAGAACCTCCAGGGGTCCTGTGAAAATACCTCAATATGATTTGTGTTTGCCCTAGCATTTTCCAGATCATGGGAGGCAGTGGGAGGAGACTCTTCTGGGAGGGAAACTTCAACTCCTATAAAAAGCCCTCCTAAAGACAGAACTCTGCCATTGCACCAAGAGGAGTGAGGGGTATGCCCTAGAGGGGCACTGGACTGTGGCTACCCATCCCCTCAGACCATCTGGATGGGCTCTTAGAGCAATAGAGCAGAGGGGTTCAAAGATGTCCCATGCTCAGGACACACCTGAATTCCTTTGGGACTGAGTCTAATTGGCCATCACCCCACTTCATGAGGAGGCGAGCACCCTGCCTGTAGAGCAGAGAAGGGGCAGAGCTACTAAAGAGAGAAAAGAGGAAGGTCACTACAGGGACCTCCATCAGCCCAGTGACCCAAGAGGCAGGAGCACTTTCACAGCAGTTTTGGGGACCTGCCTCTACAGAAGCCACCAACTTGAAGGTATAGTGGAGAAATATATTGTGCAGGACAAAGGGTTCCCCTGAGGGGAACCAATTAAGGATGAAGACGGCAGGCGGAGTAAAGATTTGAAACTGCTTGGAATAAACTTCCAGCCCCACATAGATGAGAATTTAAAAGAGAAGAACACCAGTACAGCACTGATAATGGAGGCGTTAGTTGCAAGCGATTATTCTGTGAATCGTGTGGGCAGGGAAGCCATCTTGAAATACCAGGAATGCCGTCAGAGGCCCCAAAAATGTAGCAGGAAAATACGGAAATATTTCCTGCCAATGGGGAGCCACAGGCCTGATTAAGAGCAACGTCCAATCACACCTTGACAAGTTGCCTATATGCGTTACATTTTATGAACTCCAGAAAAAGGTTCTCCTTGGCGCGACGCAAGTACTATGGCGAGCGTTAGCAGTAAATTTGAGAAACTGAGATCATAGTCCACGTACCCTGGCTTAGAAGCCAGGTTCATACCCGTTTGGAGAAATTTCCACCCGTGAGAATTTAAATAATGGTAACTGTTGTACTGGCCGAGTGGAAAGAGAAGCAGATGGAATGCTCGTCATACAGTCACAAATGTTATCTTTGCTTTAATGGAGATACAGTTGAAACCTTTTGGCTTTGCCTTTATTGCTGTTGTTTCAGTGACTCCAAAGTTCTTTAAGTAAACCCGTTGGTTCAGAACATACATTCTGGCCTGGACTCATTTATTTCAAGAAGGGAGAAGTAAGTGAAGTTTAAGTGTTAAGGCCTCCTAGTGCATACTGGTCCCGTTCAAAGAACCCACTAAATTTTCCCAAGGGTAGAGAATGATAGACTGCATTACTCTTGGATGGTTGTGACCACTGTCTGCCAAGGAGTGATGTAGATGCTACAAGGGCTACACACAGGCGGAGGGTTACAAAAATGGTCGCCAAGCAATGTGGGGCTTGAAATTGGCATTTAAAAAGGACACTGACATCTTTTTGGACTCTTGGCTAGAAAATTAAAACTAGAAATGGCAGAGTAAGCTGTTTTCGGGACTGTACTGACCTTTTGCTGCAAGGTTCTGATAAGGAGCTTGTGAAGCAAGTAGGAGGATTGCGTAGAGTTGCCACTTGGCTGGTATTTGACTGGTCTGGCTGGTTGTCACAAAGGGAAGCTGGCACCAGCAGGATTGAAAACCAGCCAGCGTGAGCGCCACTTTTCTTTTTGGCCAGCCTCCAGTCCCCCATCGTTCAAACAAGCTTTTTTCAAAGAAGAGAAAACTGCAAATCTAGAGGGCATAACATGAATCTGCAAGGAGATAAACTTAAAAGCAACGTCAGGAAGTACATTTTCACCGAAAGGGTGGTGGCTGCTTGGGATGCCCTCCCGACGGAGGTGGTAGGGGCAGAAACAGTGGATACTTTTATAGCAAAAGGATGAAATAAAAGCAAATTTAAATATCTTTTATACGTCAACAAATAAGAGGGAGAGTGACCTGCATGGAGTAGTGGGTACAGCCGCTCTAGCCAGGGTAGACTAGATGGACCATATTGGTCATTAGCTGCTGTCATACACTATGGGGGTCATTTTAGAAGCCTTATCAATGCTTTGGATGTATGAAAACGGGTTTAGAGACATCCAAAGCAGAGAGACGTCTTCAGAGCCATTTAGAAGCTGGTTCTGGAGATGTTTGAATTGGAATGGGGGGTGTGGAGGAGGTGTGACTGGGGCATTCCCGGGAACCTGGAGATCTGGTTAGGGCATTCCCAGGGTCTGGGACGTCCCCATCTGATCACAGGAATGTCATTGACGTCCAGCATCATGTCTAACCCTAGATCTGTTCAGAGATACAAATATCAATGAACAATCCTCTGTAAAGTGCTTGTTTTAGCTGAAAAGCATCCAGAGGGTGTAGGGAAGAAAGGAGTCTCTTATCCCCAGTATCAGCACAATGTCAACGACAGCAGTGGCACTTGAATCCAGGCTGCCCAGTTCCTAACCAGCTGCTCTAACCATTAGGCTATCCTAGATGTCTGCATTCTGTAATACCGTTCTGGGGTGTCTAGGTCGACACCCCCGCAAACGTCCTTATTGGGCACATCCATGTTTGAGAAATCACATCTGCACCTAGACGTGCCCGGCTTAGATGTCCCAGATGGATCTTCTAAACTTCCCTCCATGTTCCTATGCAGGGTGTCACCTAGTGTGATACTTCCCCAAGCTACCCTCACTAGGGAGGTGAGGAGTTTATGTTTCTTGCTTGAAGGTCAGCTTTTTAATATTTGGAGGGCTGTCCTGTATTCTGAAGATGCATCAGTGATCACCCTGCGATGTCTCTCTTCTTGTGGCCGGCGTCCCCAGCATGAAGTAGTTGCGGCAATAATGCCGGATTAAGAAGCTACGGTTCATCTCTAGCCACTGCAGTTTCCTTGCAACGGGAGGCATGGAGGTTGTCTCCTGTGTGTCTCGATGGGAGATGGGCAGAGCTATGACACAACCCTCTTTCTCTATGGACAAGAGGTGAGACTTTCAGCCATTCTTGAGTTTTCAGCTTACACCCCAGTGCCTTGTGGGAATTGTAGTTCCAGCTTCTTCCACAGGAACCCTGCCCTAGAGATATCAAAAAGTAACAGAAGATGACAGAAGATGAAGACTGTTCTGCGGGAACTGGGTAAATTGTGGGCACTGGGAGTGCAAATAGCCCTTCGGAGGGGTAATGAAGGGTGGGTTCTAGTCATATCCATCTTTCTGGTGGAGCAGTAATGTTTTGTCTGTTTCAGCAGCAGGGTAACATCATTGACTAATGCTTTCGGAGAGTTCACACAATGGCAGCCGAGGAATGGTAATTCCTGGTTCTGCTTCTAGTTCTTCACAGACTTACAGAAAAGAACTTCCCAATCACTCCCCGACTCTGATGCACTCACACCGGTTGCATCCTGATCAAACGACAGGAGCTTAACAAATCCCTCTTGAAAAGCAATTAGCCTAATGAAATCCAGATCTTTCTGAGAGGAACTTCACTTAACATCTGTGGAGGAAACTGAATGCTGAAAAAGGAGATTGCTCCAAATTGGAAGAGGAGGATGTTTACCCATGAAATGTGAGCAGTTACATGATCACACCACTGCGTCTCTCATTCTTCACATCACTGACTTCACACACTCCGATGGAGTCTCGCTCATTCCTAACTCAGGCTCCCTTCAGACCTCAAACAGAATTACGTCTGTTCTTCACATCACACTGTACATAGGGTTAAGCTCATGGAGCAAGCTAAGAATGGAAACAAGGCAGGAATCCAATGCACTGAAGGATTATGAGCTGAAGTACAAGGTAATTGCTTGGCAATTGCCACTAATTTGGATGGTGATGGAGGATGATGTGAACCTCTAGTGTACCAGTGGTGAGCAAGTCTTTATCGGGATTATAGTGTTCCTGAGGCCTTTGCAAGAAGCTGCTTCACACTAATCTTTCTCTTCTTACTGTAGAGGCCTGATAGTCACATTTCAAAGTGCTGTCTGGGTAGAATGAACAATCTGATAAGAATAAAAAGCCCAAAAGGATAGCGTTAGTTCCAAGACCCTTAGTTTAAGGACAGGGCAGGGGGAAGATGCCTCAATCTGTCCAACGCAAACCACGGACTTCCACTGACATCACCCCCTTAGATCTCTCTCCCAAACCCTTCACCTCAGTTGCATCAGGGCCATACCAAAGGTTGTGTGAGCAGTGCGGCTGCACAAGTCGCAGGTGCGGAAGGTGCGCTGATGTCGAGGAAGCCTAAAGCAAGCATCTGCATGCAGCCGGAGAGGGGGTGCCAGGTTCACCCATTGCACAGGGTGCATGGCGAGTTTGGGACGTTCCTGAGTGGCGTTACCTATAAAATATTCTAACTACAGAACCTCTGTCCTTCAGTAAACTGACGGATCTGGACAAAAAGCATAAAGCCGACTGTGCCCTAGATAAGCACTCATATGACTATACAGTCTCAGAAGAACGAACACTCAAGGACTGAGGCGAGAGAGATTTAGTGATGATTCAAGGTCCCACATCCAGTCCTTGGCAATCCCATCCATACATAGCTTTTTCATTATCTCTAAGGATTATGCATAAGCACTTTACATGCACATTCCTCGAACCGTACGCAAATCTCTTTCATGTATATTCATTAGGGACGTTCTCAAAACATTGAGCAAATTGGTGTCCAGAAGTACTAGCGATTGTCCATCCCTGCTGCTAGTGGGATTGAAATGTGAGACTTCGCAGAACAGCTTGGTTGCAAGTCCCATCATGCACTGGCAGGAGCTTCAGGGTTCCCAGGCTGAGCAAATATTCAATATAGGCAAACTTAGGAGAATGCCCCAGAGCCTAATTTCAGGCTATGCTCCCTTCAGCCTTGGGCAGGCTTGGGACCATATGGCATGGAGGCCTAGAACCATTGCCCTGCTCCCCCTCCCCCCTCCCCGTGCTGGTCCTGCTCTCCCCCACCCCACCCAGTGCAGGTCCTGCTCTCCCCCTCCTCGTGCTGGTACTGCTCTCCCTCCCCCTCCCCGTGCTGGTCCTGCTCTCCCTCCCCCTCCCCCTCCCTGTGCTGGTCCTGCTCTCCCTCCCCGTGCTGGTCCTGCTCCCCTCCCCTCTCCCAGTGCTGGTCCTGCTCTCCCTCCCCCTCCCAGTGCTGGTCCTGCTCTCCCTCCCCCTCCCAGTGCTGGTCCTGCTCTCCCTCCCCAGTCCTGCTCTCCCTCCCCTCTCCAAGTGCTTGTACTGCTCTCCCCCTCCCCTCCCAGTGCTGGTCCTGCTCTCCCTCCCTTCTCCCAGTGCTGGTCCTGCTCTTCCCCCCCCCCCCTCCCAGTGCTGGTCCTGCTCTCCTCCCTCCCCCTCCAAGTGCTGGTCCTGCCCTTCCCCCCCTCCCAGTGCTGGTCCTGCTCTCCCTCCCCTCTCCCAGTGCTGGTCCTGCTCTCCCTCCCCTCTCCCAGTGCTGGTCCTGCTTTCCACCTCCCCTCCCAGTGCTGGTCCTGCCTCTCCCTCCCCACTCCCAGTGCTGGTACTGCTCTCCCCCTCCCCTCCCAGTGCTGATCCTGCTTTCCCCCCCCTCCCCTCCCAGTGCTGGTCCTGCTCTCCCCCCACCCCACACAGTGCTGGTCCTGCTCCCCCTCCCCTCTCCCATGCTGGTCCTGCTCTCCCCCCCCCCACCCAGTGCTGGTCCTGCTCTCTCCCTCCCCCTCCCAGTGCTGGTCCTGCCCTTCCCCCCCTCCCAGTGCTGGTCCGGCTCTCCCTCCCCCACCCAGTGGTGGTCCTGCTCTCCTCCCTCCCCGGTCCTGATCTCCCTCCCCCTCCCAGTGCTGGTCCTGCCCCCCTCCCCTCTCCCAGTGCTGGTCCTGCTCTCCCTCCCCTCTCCTAGTGCTGGTCCTGCTCTCCCCCTCCCCACCCAGTGCTGGTCCTGCTCTCCCTCCCCCTCCCAGTGTTGGTCCTGCTCTCCCCCCCTCCCAGTGCTGGTCCTGCTCTCCCTCCCCCTCCCAGTGCTGGTCCTGCTCGCACTCCCCTCTCCCAGTGCTGGTCCTGCTCTCCCCTCCCCCTCTCCCAGTGCAGTTCCTGCTCTCCCTCCCCCCTCCCAGTGCTGGTCCTGCTCTCCCCCTCCCCTCCCAGTGCTGTTCCTGCTTTCCCCCCCTCCCCTCCCATTGCTGGTCCTGCTCTCCCCCTCCCCACCCAGTGCTGGTCCTGCTCTTCCGCCCCCTCCCCGTGCTGGTCCTGCTCTTTCCCCCCCTCCCAGTGCTGGTCCTGTCTCCCTCCCCCTTCCAGTGCTGGTCCTGCTCCCTCTCCCCTCTCCCAGTGCTGGTCCTGCTCTCCCACACACCACCCAGTGTTGGTCCTGCCCTCCCTCCTCCTCCCAGTTCTGGTCCTGCTCTCCCTCCCCCTCCTAGTGCTGGTCCTGCTCTCCCTCCCCCTCCCAGTTCTGGTCTGGCTCTCCCCCTCCCCTCCCAGTGCAGGTCCTGCTCTCCCTCCCCTCTCCCAGTGCTGGTCCTGCTCTCCCTCCTCCTCCCAGTACTGGTCCTGCTCTCCCTCCACCTCCCAGTTCTAGTCCTGCTCTCCCTCCCCCTCCCAGTTCTAGTCCGGCTCTCCCCCTCCCCTCCCAGTGCTGGTCCTGCTCTCCCCCCTCCCCTCCCAGTGCTGATCCTGCTTTCCCCCCTCCCCTCCCAGTGCTGGTCCTGCTCTCCCCTCACCCCACCCAGTGCTGGTCCTGCTCCCCCCCCTCCCCTCTCCCAGTGCTGGCCAGGCTCTCCCCCACCCCACCCAGTGCTGGGGCTGCTCTCCCTCCCCCTCCCAGTGCTGGTCCTGCTCTTCCCCCCCCTCCCAGGGGTGGGCCTGCTCG
The DNA here is from genome assembly GCA_033557465.1 of Ichthyophis bannanicus. Taxonomy (NCBI): domain Eukaryota; kingdom Metazoa; phylum Chordata; class Amphibia; order Gymnophiona; family Ichthyophiidae; genus Ichthyophis; species Ichthyophis bannanicus. The sequence goes on along the minus strand of CM066031.1, from coordinate 1,875,366,526 downwards.
CCCTCCCCTCCCAGTGCTGGTCCTGCTCTCGCTCCCCGGTCCTGATCTCCCTCCCCCTCCCAGTGCTGGTCCTGCTCCCCGTCCCCTCTCCCAGTTCTGGTCCAGCTCTCCCCCTCCCCTCCCAGTGCTGGTCCTGCTCTCCCTCCCCCCACCCAGTGCTGGTCCTGCTCCCCCTCCCCTCTCCCAGTGCTGGTCCTGCTCTCCCCCACCCCACCCCGTGCTGGTCCTGCTCTCCCTCCCCCTCCCAGTGTTGGTCCTGCTCTTCCCCCCCCTCCCAGTGTTGGTCCTGCTCTCCCTCCCCCTCCCAGTGCTGGTCCTGCTCCCCCTCCCCTCTCCCAGTGCTGGTCCTGCTCCCCCTCCCCTCTCCCAGTGCTGGTCCTGCTCTCCCCTCCCCTCCCAGTGCTGGTCCTGCTCTCCCCCACCCCACCCAGTGCTGGTCCTGCTCTTCCTCCCCTCTCCCAGTGCTGGTCCCTGCTCTCCCCCACCCCACCCCGTGCTGGTCCTGCTCTTCCCCCCCCTCCCAGTGCTGGTCCTGCTCTCCCTCCCCCTCCCAGTGCTGGTCCTGCTTCCCTTCCCTTCTCCCAGTGCTGGTCCTGCTCTCCCCCACCCCACCCAGTGCTGGTCCTGCTCTTCCTCCCCCTCCCAGTCGTGGTCCAGCTCTCCCTCCCCCTCCCAGTTCTGGTCCGGCTCTCTCCCTCCCCTCTCCCAGTGCTGGTCCGGCTCTCCCCCTCCCCTCCCCTCCCAGTGCAGGTCCTGCTCTCCCTCCCCTCTCCCAGTGCTGGTCCTGCTCTCCCCCACCCCACCCAGTGCTGGTCCTGCTCTCCCTTCCCTCTCCCAGTGCTGGTCCTGCTCTCCCCCCACCCCACCCAGTGCTGGTCCTGCTCTCCCTCCCCCTCCCAGTGCTGGTCCTGCTCTCCCTCCCCCTCCCAGTTCTAGTCCGGCTCTCCCCCTCCCCTCCCAGTACTGGTCCTGCTCTCCCTCCCCCTCCCAGTTCCAGTCCTGCTCTCCCTCCCCCACCCAGTTCTTGTCCGGCTATCACCCTCCCCTCTTCCAGTGCAGGTCCTGCTCTCCCTCCCCTCTCCCAGTGCTGGTCCTGCTCTCCCCCTCCCCTCTGCTCCCAGTGCTGGTCCTGCTCTCTCCCCCACTCCTCCCAGTGCTGGTCCTGCTCTCCCTCCCCCGCCCACTGCTGGTCCGGCTCTCGCTCCCCGGTCCTGCCCTCCCTGCCCCTCCCAGTGCTGGTCCTGCTCTCCGTCCCCGGTCCTGATCTCCCCTCCCCCTCCCAGTGTTGGTCCTGCTCTCCCCCCTCCCCTCCCAGTGCTGGTCCAGCTCTACCCCCCCCCACCCAGTGCTGGTCCTGCTCTCGCTCCCCGGTCCTGCCCTGCCCTCCCTTCCCCGCGCTGGTCCTGATCTCCCTCCCCTTCCCAGTGCTGGTCCTGCTCTCCCCCGCCCCTCCCCGTACTGGTCCTGCTCTCCCCCACCCCACCCCACCCAGTGCTGGTCCTGCTCTCCCTCCCCTCTCCCAGTGCTGGTCCTGCTCTTCCCCCCCTCCCAGTGCTGGTCCTGCTCTTCCCCCCCCCCCCTCCCAGTGCTGGTGCTGTTCTCTCCCTCCCCCTCCCAGTGCTGGTCCTGCTCTCCCTCCCCCTCCCAGTGCTGGTCGTGCTCTCCCGCCCCACGCCCAGTGCGGGTCCTGCGCGCCCCCCCCCCACCCAGGGCTGGTCCTGCTCTCCCTCCCCTTCCCAGTGCTGGTCCTGTTCTTCTTCCCCCCCTCCCAGTGCTGGTCCTGCTCTCCCCCCCCTCCCCTCCCAGTGCTGGTCCTGCTCTTCCTCCCCCTCCCAGTACTGGTCCAGCTCTCTCCCTCCCTCCCCCTCCCAGTTCTGGTCCGGCTCTCCCCCTCCCCTCCCAGTGCAGGTCCTGCTCTCCCCCACCCCTCCCAGTGCTGGTCCTGCTCTTTCCCCCCCCTCCCAGTGCTGGTCCTGTTTCTTTCCCCCCCTCCCATGCTGGTCCTGTTCTCCCTCCCCCTCCCAGTGCTGGTCCTGCTGCTCTCCCTCCCCTCTCCCAGTGCTGGTCCTGCTCTCCCCCCACCCCACACAGTGCTGGTCCTGCTCTCCCTCCCCTCTCCCAGTGCTGGTCCTGCTCTTCCCCCCCTCCCAGTGCTGGTCCTGCTGCCCCTCCCCTCTCCCAGTGCTGGTCCTGCTCTCCCCCCACCCCACCCAGTGCTGGTCCTGCTCTCACCCACCCCTCCCAGTGCTGGTCCTGCTCTTCCTCCCCCTCCCAGTGCTGGCCCTGCTCGTCCCCCCCCCCCCTCCCAGTGCTGGTCCTGCTCTCCCCCTCCCCCTCCCAGTGCTGGTCCTGCTCCCCCTCCCCTCTCCCCAGTGCTGGTCCTGCTCTCCCTCCACTCTCCCAGTGCTGGTCCTGCTGCCCCTCCACCTCCCAGTACTGATCCTGCTTTCCCCCTCCCCTCCCAGTGCTGATCCTGCTTAACCCCTCCCCTCCCAGGGCTGGTCCTGCTTCCCCGCCCGTCACCCAGTGCGGGTCCTGCGCACCCCCTCCCCTCTTCCAGTGCTGGTCCTGCTCTCCCCCCCCCACCCCACCCAGTGCTGGTCCTGCTCTCCCTCCCCCTCCCAGTGCTGGTCCTGCTCTTCCCCCCCTCCCCAGTGCTGGTCCTGCTCTCCCTCCCCCTCCCAGTGCTGGTCCTGCTTCCCCTCCCTTCTCCCAGTGCTGGTCCTGCTCTCCCCAACCCCACCCAGTGCTGGTCCTGCTCTCCCCACCCCCTCCCAGTACTGGTCCTGCTCTCCCTCCCCCTCCCAGTTTCTAGTCCGGCTCTCCCCCTCCCCCTCCCAGTACTGGTCCTGCTCTCTCCCTCCCCCTCCCAGTTCTAGTCCTGCTCTCCCTCCCCCTCCCAGTTCTAATCCGGCTCTCCCCCCTCCCCTCCCAGTGCAGGTCCTGCTCTCCCTCCCCTCCCCTCCCAGTGCTGGTCCTGCTCTCCCCCTCTGCTCCCAGTGCTGGTCCTGCTCTCCCCCACTCCTCCCAGTGCTGGTCCTGCTCTCCCTCCCCCTCCCAATGCTGGTCCTGCTCTCGCTCCCCGGTCCTGCCCTCCCTCCCCCTCCCAGTGCTGGTCCTGCTCTCCGTCCCCGGTCCTGATCTCCCTCCCCCTCCCAGTGCTGGTCCTGCTCTCCCCCTCCCCTCCCAGTGCTGGTCCTGCTCTCCCTCCCCCTCCCAGTGCTGGTCCTGCTCTCGCTCCCCGGTCCTGCCCTCCCTTCCCCTCCCAGTGCTGGTCCTGCTCTCCGTCCCCGGTCCTGATCTCCCTCCCCCACCCAGTGGTGGTCCTGCTCTCTCCCCCTCCCCTCCCAGTTCTGGTCCTGCTCTCCCCCACCCCACACAGTGCTGGTCCTGGTCTCCCTCCCCTCCCCCCGTGCTGGTGCTGCTCTTGCCCCCGCTCGCAGTGCTGGTCCTTGTCTTCCTCCCGCCTCCCCGTGCTGGTCCTGTTCTCCCTCCCCCTCCCAGTGCTGGTCCTGCTCTCCCTCCCCCTCCCAGTGCTGGTCCTGCTCTCCCTCCCCTCTCCCAGTGCTGGTCCTGCTCTCCCCCACCCCACACAGTGCTGGTCCTGCTCTCCCTCCCCTTCCCAGTGCTGGTCCTGCTCTTTCCCCCCCACCCAGTGCTGGTCCTGCTCGCCCTCCCCACTCCCAGTGCTGGTCCTGCTCTCCCTCCCCGGTCCTGATCTCCCTCCCCCTCCCAGTGCTGGTCCTGCTCTCCCCCTCCCCTCCCCTCCCAGTGCTGGTCCTGCTCTCCCCCACCCCACCCAGTGCTGGTGCTGCTCTCCCGCCCCGCTCCCAGTGCTGGTCCTGCTCTCCCTCCCCTTCCCAGTGCTGGTCCTGTTCTCCCTCCCTCTCCCCGTGCTGGTCCTGCTCTCCCCCACCGCTCGCAGTGCTGGTCCTGCTCTCCCTCCCCTCTCCCAGTGCTGGTCCTGCTCTCCCCCACCCCACACAGTGCTGGTCCTGCTCTCCCTCCCTCCCCCTCCCAGTGCTGGTCCTGCTCTTCTTCCCCCCCTCCCAGTGCTGGTCCTTCTGCCCCTCCCCTCTCCCAGTGCTGGTCCTGCTGTCCCTCCACCCCACCCAGTGCTGGTCCTGCTCCCCCCCTCCCCTCTCCCAGTGCTGGTCCTGCTCTCCCCCACCCCACCCAGTGCTGGTCCTGCTCTCCCTCCCCCTCCCAGTGCTGGCCCTGCTCGTCTCCCTCCCCTCTCCCAGTGCTGGTCCTGCTCTCCCTCCCCCTCCCAGTGCTGGTCCTGCTCCCCCTCCCCTCTCCTAGTGCTGGTCCTGCTCTCCCCTCCCCTCTCCCAGTGCTGGTCCTGCTGTCCCTCCACCTCCCAGTGCTGGTCCTGCTCTCCCACCCCCTCCCCTCCCAGTGCTGATCCTGCTTAAACCCCTCCCCTCCCAGTTCTGGTCCTGCTCTCCCCCCCCCCTCCCAGTGCTGGTCCTGCTCTCCCTCCCCTCTCCCAGTGCTGGTCCTGCTCTCCCCCACCCCACCCAGTGCTGGTCCTGCTCTCTCACTCCCCTCCCAGTGCTGGTCCTGCTCTTCCCCCCCTCCCAGTGCTGGTCCTGCTCTCCCCCTCCCCTCCCAGTGCTGGTCCTGCTTCCTCTCCCTTCTCCCAGTGCTGGTCCTGCTCTCCCCCACCCCACCCAGTGCTGGTCCTGCTCTCCCACCCCCTCCCAGTACTGGTCCTGCTCTCCCTCCCCCTCCCAGTGCTGGTCCTGCTCTCCCTCCCCCTCCCAATTCTGGTCCGGCTCTCCTACTCCCCTCCCCTCCCAGTGCTGGTCCTGCTTTTCCCCTCCCCTCCCAGTGCATGTCCTGCTCTCCCTTCCCTCTCCCAGTGCTGGTCCTGCTCTCCCCCACCCCACCCAGTGCTGGTCCTGCTCTCCCTCCCCATCCCAGTACTGGTCCTGCTCTCCCTCCCCCTCCCAGTTCCAGTCCTGCTCTCCCTCCCCCTCCCAGTTCTAGTCCGGCTCTCCCCCTCCCCACCCCGTGCTAGTCCAGCTTTCACCCACCCCACCCAGTGCAGGTCCTGCTCTCCCTCCCCCTCTCCCAGTGCTGGTCCTGCTCTCCCTCCCCCTCCCATGCTGGTCCTGCTCTCGCTCCCTGGTCCTGCCCTCCCTCCCCCTCCCAGTGCTGGTCCTGCTTCCCCTCCCTTCTCCCAGTGCTGGTCCTGCTCTCCCCCACTCCACCCAGTGTTGGTCCTGCTCTCCCCCCCCTCTCCCTGTGCTGGTCCTGCTCTCCCTCCCCCTCCCAGTGCTAGTCCTGCTTTCCCCCTCCCCTCCCAGTACTGGTCCTGCTCTCCCCCCCCCCTCCCATTCCCGGTCCTGCTCTCCGCCCTCCCCCTCCCATTCTGGTCCGGCTCTCCCCCCTCCCCTCCCAGTTGCTGGTCCTGCCTCTCCCCCTCCCCCTCCCAGTGCATTCCTGCTCTCCCCCCCTCTCCCAGTGCTGGTCCTGCTCTCCCCCCCTCCACCCCTCCCAGTGCTGTCCTGCTCTCCCTCCCCCTCCCAGTGCTGGTCCTGCTCTCCCTCCCCTCCCAGTTCTGTCCTGCTCTCCCCCCCCCCTCCCAGTGCTGGTCCTGCTCTCTCCCCTCCCCCCTCCCATGCTGGTCCTGCTCTCCCCTCCCCCTCCCCTGGTCCTGCTCCTGCCCTCCCTTCTCCCTCCCCCTCCCATGCTGGTCCTGCTCTCCCCCCCCCCCTCCCCTGGTCCTGCTCTCCCTCCCCCTCCCAGTGCTGGTCCTGCTCTCCCTCCCCCTCCCGCTGGTCCTGCTCTCCCCTCCCCCCCTCCCAGTGCTGGTCCTGCTCTCTCGCTCCCCGGTCCTGCCCTCCCTCCCCCTCCCAGTGCTGGTCCTGCTTTCCCCCTCCCCTCCCAGTGCTGGTCCTGCTCTCCCCCACCCCACCCAGTGCTGGTCCTGCTCTCTCCCTCCCCTCCCAGTGCTGGTCCTGCTCTCCCCCACCCCACCCAGTGCTGGTCCTGCTCTCCCTCCCCCTCCCAGTGCGGGTCCTGCCTCTCTCCCTCCCCTCTCCAAGTGCTGGTTCTGGTCTCCCCCACCGCACCCAGTGCTGGTCCTGCTCTAACTCCCCGCTCCCAGTGCTGGTCCGGCTCTCGCCCTCCCCTCCCAGTGCTGGTCCTGCTCTCCCTCCCCTCTCCCAGTGCTGGTCCTGCTCTCCCTCCCCCTCCCAGTGCTGGTCCTGCTCTTCCCCCCCCCTCCCAGTGCTGGTCCTGCTCTCCCTCCCCCTCCCAGTGCTGGTCCTGCTCTCCCTCCCCCCTCTCCCAGTGCTGGTCCTGCTCTCCCCCACCCCACCCCACCCAGGGCTGGTGCTGCTCTCCCTCCCCCTCCCAGTGCAGGTCCTGCTCTCCTTCCCCTCTCCCAGTGCTGGTCCTGCTCTCCCCCACCCCACCCAGTGCTGGTCCTGCTCTGCCTCCCCTCTCCCAGTGCTGGTCCTGCTCTCCCACACCGCTCCCAGTGCTGGACCTGCTCTCCCTCCCCCTCCCCGTGCTGGCCCTGCTCTTCCCCCCCTCCCAGTGCTGGTCCTGCTCTCCCTCCCCCTCCCAGTTCTTGTCCGGCTCTCCCTCCCCCTCTCCCAGTGCTGGTCCTGCTCTCCCCCCACCCCACCCAGTGCTGGTCCTGCTCTCCCCTCCCCCTCCCATTCTGGTCCGGCTCTCCCCCCCTCCCTCCCAGTTCTTGTCCTGCTCTCCATCCCCCCTCCCAGTGCTGGTCCTGCTCTCCCTCCCCTCTCCCAGTGCTGGTCCTGCTCTCAGGCACTGATGCAGTTAATGAGAAGGTCACTACCTAAGGATAAGGGTGTCCTTGTGCTGGCTGACCCCCTGGTCCTGCTCTTCCCCCCCTCCCAGTGCTGGTCCTGTCTCCCTCCCCCTCCCAGTGCTGGTCCTGCTTCCCTTCCCTTCTCCCAGTGCTGGTCCTGCTCTCCCCCACTCCACCCAGTGTTGGTCCTGCCCTCCCTCCCCCTCCCAGTACTGGTCCTGCTCTCCCTCCCCCTCCTAGTGCTGGTCCTGCTCTCCCTCCCCCTCCCAATTCTGGTCCTGCTCTCCCTCCCCCCTCCCCTCCCAGTGCTGGTCCTGCTTTCCCCTCCCCTCCCAGTGCAGTTCCTGCTCTCCCCTCCCCTCCCAGTGCTGGTCCTGCTCTCCCTCCTCCTCCCAGTACTGGTCGTGCTCTCCCTCCCCCTCCCAGTTCTAGTCCTGCTCTCCCTCCCCCTCCCAGTTCTAGTCCGGCTCTCCCCCTCCCCACCCAGTGCTGGTCCTGCTGTCGCCCCCTCCCCTCCCAGTACTGATCCTGCTTTCCCCCTCCCCTCCCAGTGCTGATCCTGCTCTCCCCCCCCCACCCACCCAGTGCTGGTCCTGCTCTCCCTCCCCTCTCCCAGTGCTGGCCAGGCTCTCCCCCACCCCACCCAGTGCTGGTCCTGCTCTCCCTCCCCCTCCCAGTGCTGGCCCTGCTCGCCCCCCCCCCCAGTGCTGGTCCTGCTCTCCCTCCCCCTCCCAGTGCTGGTCCTGCTCCCCCTCCCCTCTCCCAGTGCTGGTCCTGCTCTCCCTCCCCTCTCCCAGTGCTGGTCCTGCTGTCCCTCCACCTCCCAGTGCTGGTCCTACTCTCCCCCTCCCCTCCCAGTGCTGATCCTGCTTAACCCCTCCCCTCCCCGTGCTGGTCCTGCTCTCCCCCCACCCCACCCGGTGCTGGTCCTGCTCTCCCTCCCCTCTCCCAGTGCTGGTCCTGCTCTCCCCCACCCCACCCAGTGCTGGTCCTGCTCTCCCTCCCCCTCCCAGTGCTGGTCCTGCTCTTCCCCCCCTCCCAGTGCTGGTCCTGCTCTCCCTCCCCCTCCCAGTGCTGGTCCTGCTTCACCTCCCTTCTCCCAGTGCTGGGGCTGCTCTCCCCCACCCCTCCCAGTGCTGGTCCTGCTCTCCCTCCCCCTCCCCGTACTGGTCCTGCTGTGCCGCCCCCTGCCCTTACTTGTGCTGCTCTCCGTCCCCCTCCCAGTTCTAGTCCCGCTCTCCCCCTCCCCTCCCAGTGCTAGTCCTGCTTTCCCCCTCCCCTCCCAGTGCAGGTCCTGCTCTCCCTCCCCTCTCCCAGTGCTGGTCCTGCTCTCCCCCTCTGCTCCCAGTGCTGGTCCTGCTCTCCCCCACTCCTCCCAGTGCTGGTCCTGCTCTCCCTCCCCCTCCCAGTGCTGGTCCTGCTCTCGCTCCCCGGTCCTGCCCTCCCTCCCCCTCCCAGTGCTGGTCCTGCTCTCGCTCCCCGGTCCTGCCCTCCCTCCCCCTCTCCCCATGCTGGTCCTGCTCTCTTCCCTCCCCTCCCAGTGCTGGTCCTGCTCTCCCCCCACCCCACCCAGTGCTGGTCCTGCTCTCTTCTCTCCCTCCCCTCCCAGTGCTGGTCCTGCTCTCCCACACCACACCCAGTGCTGGTCCTGCTCTCCCTCCCCTCTCCCAGTGCTGGTCCTGATCTCCCTCCCCTCCCAGTGCTGGTCCTGCTCTCCCTCCCCCTCCCAGTGCTGGTCCTGGGGGCCTCTAACTCCCCTCTCCCAGTGCTGGTCCTGCTCTCCCTCCCCCTCCCAGTGCTGGTCCTGCTCTCCCTCCCCTCTCCCAGTGCTGGTCCTGCTCTCCCTCCCCCTCCCAGTGCTGGTCCTGCTCTTCCCCCCCCCCCCTCCCAGTGCTGGTCCTGCTCTCCCTCCCCCTCCCAGTGCTGGTCCTGCTGCCCCTCCCCTCTCCCAGTGCTGGTCCTGCTCTCCCCCACCCCACCCAGTGCTGGTCCTGCTCTCCCTCCCCCTCCCAGTGCAGGTCCTCTGCTCTCCTTCCCCTCTCCCAGTGCTGTCCTGCTCTCCCCCCTCCCCCCTCCCAGTGCTGGTCCTGCTCTCCCCCACCCCTCCCAGTGCTGGTCCTGCTCTCCCCCCCCCCACCCAGTGCTGGTCCTGCTCTCCCACCCCTCCCAGTGCTGGCCCTGCTCTTCCTCCCCCTCCCAGTGCTGGTCCTGCTCTCGCCCTCCTCCCAGTGCTGGTCCTGCTCCCCCTCCCCCACCCAGTGCTGGTCCTGCTCTCCCCCACCCCACCCAGTGCTGGTCCTGCTCTCCCTCCCCCTCCCAGTTCTGGTCCGGCTCTCCCCCTCCCCTCCCAGTGCTGGTCCTGCTCTCTCCCCCCGCTCCCAGTGCTGGTCCTGCTCTCCCTCCCCCCTCCTAGTGCTGGTCTTGCTCTTCCCCCCCCCCCCTCTCTCCCAGTGCTGGTCCTGCTCTCAGGCACTGATGCAGTTAATGAGAAGGTCACTACCTAAGGATAAGGGTGTGTCCTTGTGCTGGCTGACCCCTGGTCCTGCTCTTCCCCCCCTCCCAGTGCTGGTCCTGTCTCCCTCCCCCTCCCAGTGCTGGTCCTGCTTCCCCTCCCATCTCCCAGTGCTGGTCCTGCTCTCCCCCACTCCACCCAGTGTTGGTCCTGCCCTCCCTCCCCCTCCCAGTACTGGTCCTGCTCTCCCTCCCCCTCCTAGTGCTGGTCCTGCTCTCCCTCCCCCTCCCAGTTCTGGTCCGGCTCTCCCCCTCCCCTCCCAGTGCTGGTCCTGCTTTCCCCCTCCCCTCCCAGTGCAGGTCCTGCTCTCCCTCCCCTCTCCCAGTGCTGGTCCTGCTCTCCCTCCTCCTCCCCCCAGTACTGGTGCTGCTCTCCCTCCCCCTCCCAGTTCTAGTCCTGCTCTCCCTCCCACTCCCAGTTCTAGTCCGGCTCTCCCCCCTCCCCTCCCAGTTCTTGTCCTGCTCTCCCCCTCCCCTCCCAGTGCTGATCCTGCTTTCACCCTCCCCTCCCAGTGCTGGTCCTGCTCTCCCCCACCCCACCCAGTGCTGGTACTGCTCCGCCGCCCCTCTCCCAGTGCTGGCCAGGCTCTCCCCCACCACCCCACCCAGTGCTGGTGCTGCTCTCCCTCCCCCTCCCAGTGCTGGTCCTGCTCTTCCCCCCCCTCCCAGTGCTGGTCCTGCTCTCCCTCCCCTCCCAGTGCTGGTCCTGCTCTCGCTCCCCCCGGTCCTGATCTCCCTCCCCCTCCCAGTGCAGGTCCTGCTCCCCCTCCCCTCTCCCAGTTCTGGTCCAGCTCTCTCCCCCTCCCCTCCCAGTGCTGGTCCTGCTTTCCCCCTCCCCTCCCAGTGCAAGTCCTGCTCTCCCTCCCCTCTCCAAGTGCTGGTTCTGTTCTCCCCCACCTCACCCAGTGCTGGTCCTGCTCCCCCCCTCCCCTCTCCCAGTGCTGGTCCTGCTCTCCCCACCCAACCCAGTGCTGGTCCTGCTCTCCCTCCCCCTCCCAGTGCTGGCCCTGCTCTTTCCCCCCCCCTCCCAGTGTTGGTCCTGCTCTCTTCCTCCCTCCCTCTCCCAGTGCTGGTCCTGCTCCCCCTCCCCCTCCCCCTCCCAGTGCTGGTCCTGCTCCCCCTCCCCTCTCCCAGTGCTGGTCCTGCTCTCCCCCTCCCCTCCCAGTGCTGGTCCTGCTCTCCCCCACCCCACCCAGTGCTGGTCCTGCTCTTCCTCCCCTCTCCCAGTGCTGGTCCTGCTCTCCCCCACCCCACCCAGTGCTGGTCCTGCTCTTCCCCACCTCCCAGTGCTGGTCCTGCTCTCCCTCCCCCTCCTCCCAGTGCTGGTCCTGCTTCCCTTCCCTTCTCCCAGTGCTGGTCCTGCTCTCCCCCACCCCACCCAGTGCTGGTCCTGCTCTCCCTCCCCCTCCCAGTACTGGTCCAGCTCTCCCTCCCCCTCCCAGTTCTGGTCCGGCTCTCCCCCTCCCCTCCCCACCCAGTGCTGGTCCTGCTTTCCCCCCTCCCCTCCCAGTGCAGGTCCTGCTCTCCCTCCCCTCTCCCAGTGCTGGTCCTGCTCTCCCTTCCCTCTCCCAGTGCTGGTCCTGCTCTCCCCCACCCCACCCAGTGCTGGTCCTGCTCTCCCTCCCCCTCCCAGTACTGGTCCTGCTCTCCCTCCCCCTCCCAGTTCTAGTCCGGCTCTCCCCCTCCCCTCCCAGTACTGGTCCTGCTCTCCCTCCCCCCCTCCCAGTTCTAGTCCTGCTCTCCCTCCCACTCCCAGTTCTAGTCCAGCTCTCCCCCTCCCCTCCCAGTGCTAGTCCTGCTTTCCCCCCTCCCCTCCCAGTGCTGGTCCTGCTCTCCCCCACCACACCCCGTGCTGGTCCTGCTCTCCCCCACTGCTCCCAGAGCTGGTCCTGCTCTCCCCCCACTCCTCCCAGTGCTGGTCCTGCTCCCCCTCTCCCTCCCCCTCCCAGTGCTGGTCCTGCTCTCGCTCCCCGGTCCTGCCCTCCCTTTCCCTCCCAGTGCTGGTCCTGCTCTCCGTCCCCGTCCTGATCTCCCTCCCCCTCCCAGTGCTGGTCCTGCTCTCCCCCACCCCACCCAGTGCTGGTCCTGCTCTCCCCCCCCCCACCCAGTGCTGGTCCTGCTCTCCCTCCCCTCTCCCAGTGCTGGTCCTGCTCTTCCCCCCCTCCCAGTGCTGGTTCTGCTCTTCCCCCCCTCCCAGTGCTGGTCCTGTTCTCCCTCCCCCTCCCAGTGCTGGTCCTGCTCTCCCTCCCCTCTCCCAGTGCTGGTCCTGCTCTCCCACCCCACACAGTGCTGGTCCTGCTCTCCCTCCCCCTCCCAGTGCTGGTCCTGCTCTTCCCCCCTCCTAGTGCTGGTCCTGCTGCCCCTCCCCTCTCCCAGTGCTGGTCCTGCTCTCCCTCCCCGGTCCTGATCTCCCTCCCCCTCCCAGTGCTAGTCCTGCTCTCCCCCACTCCTCCCAGTGCTGGTCCTGCTCTCCCCCACCCCACCCAGTGCTGGTCCTGCTCTCCCTCCCCTCTCCCAGTGCTGGTCCTGCTCTTCCCCCCCGCCCAGTGCGGGGCCGGCGCTCCCCCCCCCCCCCCCTCCCAGTGCTGGTCCTGTTCTCCCTCCCCCTCCCAGTGCTGGTCCTGCTCTCCTCCCTCCCCTCTCCCAGTGCTGGTCCTGCTCTCCCCCACCCCTCACAGTGCTGGTCCTGCTCTCCCTCCCCGTCCCAGTGCTGGTCCTGCTATCCCCCCCTGCTCCCAGTGCTGGTCCTTCTGGCCCTCCCCTCTCCCAGTGCTGGTCCTGCTCTCCCGCACCCCTCCCAGTGCTGGTCCTGCTCCGCCTCCCCTCTCCCAGTGCTGGTCCTGCTCTCCCCCACCCCACCCAGTGCTGGTTCTGCTCTCCCTCCCCCTCCCAGTGCTGGCCCTGCTCTCCCCCACTCCTCCCAGTGCTGGTCCTGCTCTCCATCCCCTCTCCCAGTGCTGGTCCTGCTCTCCCCCACCACTCCCAGTGCTGGTCCTGCTCTCAGGCACTGATGCAGTTAATGAGAAGGTCACTACCTTAGGATAAGGGTGTGTCCTTGTGCTGGCTGACCCACCGGATTCCAGCAGTTTACCTGATTCCTGCTTATAATACTAAAATTAATAACAAAATCTGCTGTGACCTTTCCCTGGAGGTGCTCACACTCCGCAGTCACTGAGAATCCCAGGCGCAGGATTTACTTTTCAGATACTTAGCATTAAGCAGCTCGTTTCACTAATTTCTCATTATCAGCTGCAATTGATTCCCAGAGCCTGCAATCAGTTGCTGGCTGGGTGATTTACTTTCATGCATCGCTATGGCGTGTCTGCAATCATTGCAGACTGCTCATAAAGAGGAGCTGACCAGCATCTCCTGACAGGCTCCGAGCCAGCCATGAATTTGGTCAGTGCTCCCTCTTGTGTACCCCAGTAATGCCCAGCAATCTTCTCACTCCCACGCTGCCAGTGAGGGAGAAGCTGTGATATTCCTTTTTCAGGCTGTTTTTCCCTCACTGGCTGACAGCTGCTGTGTGGCTTTGTGGGAATTTTGGTACCCGGGAAAGTAAGACCACCCCCAAAACTGGAGACAGATCGCAGAGGAGGGGAGAGCATCCAGAGCAGTCCTGCTAATTCTATGAAATATAAATATTTGGACAGGCCTCTTAAAATCCGTTTCTGCATTCTTGCTTTTACTAAAGCTCTGTGCTCAGCCTGCCTGTCCCTGAGCTCGGCCGATGTCTAGCTTGTGGGGTGCACAGGATAGAGGTGCTGCATAAATGCTAAAGGATAGGAGAGCTTGGAGTAAGAGCAGTAGAGGGTGCAGGAGAAGCGATTGGGTTCCAGATGTCGTGCACAGCTGTAAGACAGGGCAGGATGAGCTGAGCCAGCTGTATTGACTTTCAGTGACAGTAGATTTGAGACCTGGCTGTGCGCTGATCCCAGCGCACATGTTCAAACCCTCATTACACAATGAACCTGTCTGGGAAATACATTGATGGATTATAAAGTGCTCTGAGGGAACTCGTGGGCGCAGGTTGGCAAGTCAACCAGAGTCCGTTTAGGACGGCTGCGTACTACGAGCAGACAGAAGCCTAAGAGAAGAAAACAAGATACAAAGAAGGGATCAGGAAATTGTGGCAACTCTCTTTCAGTTTCTGCATATGAGAAGGACCAACACTATCCGCTAGGCCTACAGCTCCAATGCTACCAGGGCGTCTTGCTGTTGCCCCTGTCCGGGGCTATTCAAAGAGCAACGCAGCGCTTACCGAAAGCCTCCGATGCTGCATCGCTGCTGGTGCCGCTTCTGCCCCCTCCGACGCAGACGTCCTCTTTGCATGGGGAGAGAGATCTAGGGAGACAGAGAGTGATGCTGGATGTAAGAGGCTTTGGGGAAACATTGCACTGCTGCAGGTCCCAGAGAGGGGGGCAGCGGAAGCAGGATTGAGGTCTCATATCCTTGGACCAGCCCTGCATAGGAGTTTCCTCACTGGGGGACACTGGCTTGCTGAGAGACCTCTGGCTATTTCCTGAGGCATTCTGGGATCTGTAGTCCTGCTTCAGGGGTTGGCCTTACAGTTTACTGGTTTATTTCTTGATTTTGGGCACTTGATATACCACCAACCAGCAAAAAGCTATTGCAGCGGTTGACAGGGTAAATATAAAAGAGGAAAAACAAACAGAGAGCAAGAAGAAAAGGAAGGACAGCGTGTGATTTTACAAGGCGGGGGTGGGGGGAGGAGAGGGGGTAAAGTTAGCAGGTTACTGGCTGAGGAAAGGGAGCCAGGGGGCATTGGCATGGGGGAAGCTTGTTGAAACAGCCGGGTCTTGAGTTTCTTCTTGAAAATGGGAAAAGAGGACTCAGAGCGAAGAGAGAAAGGGAAGGATGGGCCAGCGTAGCAAAGGAAGAGATTCTAGAAGCAACAAGGCACAGGGCAGAAGGAGAGGGAGGGAGAGGAGAGTGGCATTGGATGAACTAGAGGAGTGACCTGGGAGGTAAGGGGAAATGAGAGCGGTCAGGTAAGGATGGCGTGATGCGAATAGAGCTCAGTGGGTCAGGACAAGGATTTTACAGCGAATGCGAAAAGACATAGGAGGCCAGGGCAAAGAGATGGTCGAACCGATGGGTCTTATGGATAAAGTCTGGCAGCAGTGGACTGTATCAGCTGTAAGCGGTGAAGAGACCAAGGAACCGGGAATTGCAGTAATCTAGATGTGGAAGAACGAGAGCCAGAACTAGCTGAGTGAACCGAGTCTGAGTGAAAGCGAATCAGGCAGAGCGAAGGTGACGAAGGACCAAAGAGGAAGATTTCAATAAGGAGTCCAAATAGGGTATGAAAGAAAGGGCAGCATCAAGGATAACACCCAAGGTTTTAACAGTTTCATGGAACGGTTGGTATCTAAGAGATCTGTGTTCAGATCTTGAGCCTGAAACCACCACACAATAGATACCCAATGAGGAGACTCAGAGCGCCGAAGCACGTTGGAATCTGCAGGCTGGCACCGAGACTGTGCTGGCAAAGGTAGGTTAGAAGTAGAGACCCCCCCCCTCCTCCAGGACTGGGGAACAGGGAGAACCTCTGAATGTCAGGACTAGAGTAAAGCCTTCATCCAGGAACTGGATCTCTTGACGGTTCTAAGGATATCTACCAGATAAAGGAAGGATCTTCAGATTTGCCAAGTTACCCAGTTACAGGAGTGAGATTTAAAGCCACATCTGCTGCAATGCAGTATAGTATCTGTTGCAGTCATAAGAACATAAGATATGCCATACTGGGTCAGACCAAGGTCCATCAAGCCCAGTATCCTGTTTCCAACAGTGGCCAATCCAGGTCATACGTACCTAGCAGTTTCCCCAAAAGAGACAGGTTCCGCAATGCTTGTACTGGGTCAAGCATTGATATCTTGGGTCCCGTCTTAATAATGGTTTATGGACCTTTCCTCCAGGAACATGTCCAAACCTTTTTTAAACCCAGCTACAGTAACAACCTTTACTACATGCTCCGGTAACAAATTCCAGAGTTTGATTACACGTTGAGTGAAAAAATATTTTCTTTTATTAGTCTTAAATAGTTTACCCTGTAGCTTCATTGTATGTACCCTAGTCTTTCTATATTCTGATAAGGTAAACAATCGATCTACGTTTACCCATTCCACTCCATTCATTAATTTATAGACTTCTATCATATCTCCCCTCAGCCGTCTCTTTTCCAGGTTAAAGAGCCCTAATCTTTTTAGCCTTTCTTCATAGGAGTATCCTTCCATCCCCTTTACCATTTTGGTGGCTCTTCTCTGAACCTTTTCTAATAACTCTATATCCTTTTTAAGATACGGTGACCAGAACTGCACACAATATTCAAGGTGCGGTCTCACCATGGAACGATATAGAGGCATTATAATATCCTTTGTTTTATTTTCCATTCCTTTCCTTATGATACCTAGCATTCTATTTGCTCTCTTGGCTGCCGCTGCACACTTGGCCGAGGGTTTTAACATGTTATCCACAATGACGCCTAAATCTTTTTCCTGGGTGGTGGTTCCTAACGTGGAACCTTGCATCGTGAATCATAGTTTGGGTTGTTCTTCCCTAGGTGCATAACTTTGCACTTGTCCACATTAAATTTCATCTACCATTTTGATGCCCAGTCAGTGCTGCAGGTCCCATAATGCACCAGAATGAGGTTGTCAGAAATCCAGGACTGGCTTAAAATCTCCTTCCTGCAACTGGGTAATCAGCTATATTTTCTTGAAGATGTGAATAAACAGGTAGACAAAGGTGAGCTGGATAATATAGTGTATCAGAAAGCCTTTGACAAGGTCCCTCATCAGAGACTTTTGGCAAAACTAAAGAGTCATGGGATAGGAGGCAGTGTACTATTGTGGATAATGAACTGGTTAAAAGATGGAAAGCAGAGGGTAGGGCTAAATGGCAAATTTTCCCAATGGAGAAAGGTGAATAGTGGTTTACCCCAGGGATCTGTGCTGGGTCCGCTGTTTTTTAACATATTCATAAATGACCTGAAAATAGGAATAACGAGCGAGGTGATCAAATTTGAAGATGACACAACATTATTCAAAGTTGTTAAAATGCAAGAAGATTGGGAAAAACTGCAAGAGGATCTTGAGAAATTGGAAGACTGGGCATCCAAATGGCAGATAAAATTTAATGTGGACAAGTGCAAAGTTATGCACCTAAGGAAGAACAACGCAAACTATGGTTACACGATGCAAGGTTCCACATTAGGAACCACCACCCAGGAAAAAGATTTAGGCGTCATTGTGGATAACATGTTAAAACCCTCGGCCCAGTGTGCAGCGGCGGCCAAGAGAGCAAATAGAATGATAGTATGATAAGGAAAGGAATGGAAAATAAAACAAAAGATATTATAATGCCTCTATATCGTTCCATGGTGAGACCGCACCTTGAATATTTTGTGCAATTCTGGTCGCAGTATCTTAAAAAGGATATAGCGTTATTAGAAAAGGTTCAGAGAAGAGCCACCAAAATGGTAAAGGGGATGGAAGGATACTCCTATGAAGAGAGGCTAAAAAGGTTAGGGCTCTTCAACCTGGAAAAGAGACGGCTGAGGGGAGATATGATAGAGGTCTATAAATTAATGAATGAAGTTTAATGGTGTAAACTCTGGTCTGTCCTCGAGATTCATGTGCATGTCTGGGAAGGAGAGATCAAGGGGAAAAATATTTTCTCCAGTTAGTCTTAAATGTGCTACATTGCAGCTTCATTGTAGTCTTTCTACTTCTTGAAAGAGTAGACAACTGATCTACGTTTACCCAATCCATTCCACTCATCATTTTGTGAACCTCTATCATATCTCCCCTCAGCCATCTCTTCTTCAAGCTGAAGAGTCCTAACCTTTTAAGCCTTTCCTCATATCCTTCCATCCCCTTTACCATTTTGTCGCTCTTCTTTGCACCTTTGCTAATTCTGCTATATCCTTTTTTAAATACGGCACCCAGAACTGCACACAAAATACTCCCATTCCCACTAATAAAAGGTTGGATGCAAGGAAACCTGGCATAATGGTAAAGGACATACACCAGAACGGCACTGATAGAAGTAATCTCCAGGAACAAGCAGGAATGTAGTCTTCACATATGGGTATCATTGGTACCGACGGAGCCTGCGCGGGAACGCTCCCCAGCATCCAATAGGAAAGCTTTTGGGAGCATCCCATAGCGCCTGCGTGCTGCCTTCCCGCCTTTCCCAACTGTCCCTCTCCAGTTCTTCGTTTTCCGTGGAGCCAACAGGTCACACATCCTGTCACCGCAGAAAATTCCCTTCTTATACTTCTTTTTTGTGGTCGCGTCTTCCTTCCCTCGATGCTATACCAGTACCGCCGGTTCTTCTTTTCTTTATTCTAAAAAAAACCCCAAACAAACCTTTATTTCTGGAGTCTCTCTCCAGTAATTTTCTTCTTGGGTGCCACGCGCCATTTTGGGCACAAGGCCCAATTTTTTCCCTCAAAATAGAAAAACCCACTTCGGGTTTTAAAAAGTGTTCCAAGTGTGGCGGTACCATCTCCGTCACCGACACCCATGAGTGGTGCCTCAAATGTTTAGATCCTGACCACTCTATTTCGGAGTGTGTTGCCTGTGGGATGATATCAAAAAGGGGCCGGCAGAATGGAGCTGCTAAGCTTAGCACCCTTTTTCCCTCCGATGCAGCCTCTGTGGCATCGACGTCTTCCAGGGCTTCGTCTTCCTCCCATGGATCTCAGGTTGTTGTTAAGTGCCGTCGAGTCGGAGTCGACTCATGGCGACCCTCTGGATAGCTATCCTAAATTGTGTTCGGTCTTCAGTCAGGCGGCTCATTGTTGACAGGCTGGTACCCGTAGCTGCTGTTATTGTAGCGATCCATCTCATTGCTGGCCTTCCTCTTTTGCGTTGACCTTCTATCTTGCCAAGCATGATGTCTTTCTCTAATGATCTCTCTCTTCGCATGATGTGTCCGAAGTATGAAAGTCGAAGTCTTGTCATCTGAGCTTCTAAAGAAAGCTTAGGTTTGATCTCCTCTAGTACCGACTGGTTTGTTCTTCGGGCAGTCCATGGTATACACAGTATTCGCCGCCAGCACCATAATTCAAAGGCATCAATTTTCTTCCTGTCTGTCTTTTTCACTGTCCAGCTTTCACATCCATATGATGTTATTGAAAATACCATGGCTTGAACAAGTCGAATCTTTGTATGGAGAGAGACATCTCTGCTCTTGAGAATCTTATCTAGGTCTTTCATAGCCATTCTGCCAAGAGCAATGCGTCGTCTGATTTCTTGACTGCTTGTTGCTTCTTTATTGATAGTTGATCCAAGTAGGTTAAAGTTGTTCACGATTTCAATTTCTTCTCCTTCAACGATGAACCTGTTGATTTTGCCAGTTGTCATGATCTTTGTCTTCTTTACATTAAGGTGCAGGCCCATTTTGAGACTATGTTCTTTGATTGTAAGAAGCAAATGTTTCAGATCATCTTCACTTTCAGCCAGTAATGTGGTATCATCAGCATAGCGAAGGTTGTTGATGAGTCTTCCACCAATCTTCACACCTCTGTTGTCTTCATACAGTCCTGCTTCTCTGATGATTTGTTCTGCATATAAATTAAACAGGCAGGGGGAAAGTATGCAGCCTTGTCTTACACCCTTGCTTATTTTAAACCATTCTGTTTCTCCTTGTTCCGTTCGAACTATTGCTTCTTGATCAATGTACAGATTGCGCAAGAGAACGATCAGGTGTTCTGGTATACCCATTCTTCTTAATGTGGTCCAGAGTTTCTCATGGTTTACACAGTCAAAAGCCTTGCTATAGTCGATAAAGCACAAATAGATATCCTTTTGGTATTCTTTAGTCTTTTCAAGGATCCATCTCACATCCGCAATGATGTCTCTCGTTCCTCGCCCTTTCCTGAACCCTGCTTGCACTTCAGGTAGTTCTTGTTCCAGGTATGATTGTAGTCTCTTCTGAATAATCTTCAGTAGAATCTTGCTGGCATGTGGGATCAGAGCGATTGTGCGATAATTTCCACAGTCAGTTGGATCACCTTTCTTTAGTATTGGTATAAACACAGATCTTTTCCAGTCAGTTGGCCATGATGTTGTCTTCCATATTTCTTGGCAGAGCCGTGTAAGTACGGTAACAGCTGCATCAGATTGCTGCAATACTTCTATGGGAATGCTATCAATGCCTGGTGCTTTGTTCTTTGATAAGGCTTTCAATGCTGCTTCAACTTCTTCTTTCATCACCAATGGTTCCTGATCATAAGGTATAGGTTGAAACGGCTGTTGGTCCACTTGATCTTTATCATATAAAAACTCTGTATACTCCTTCACCTTTTCTTGATCTTCTCAGCATCATTCAACATAGAGCCTTGAGCATCTTGTAACATTCCAATTCGAGGCTGGAACTTTTTCTTTAACTCTCGCAGCTTTAGGAAAGCCGATCTTGTTCTTCCTCTAATAGTTTCTGCTTCTATTTCCTTGCAAGTGTCATTGTAGTACTTTTCCTTGTCCTGTCTTGCTGCACGTTGGAAATCTCTGTTGAGTTCTGCAATTGTCTTTCTTTCTCCTCTGGCTTTAGCTTCTCTGCGTTTCTGGGCAATTTTCAGAGTTTCTTCCGTCATCCATTTTGGCCGTTTTTGCTTTTTCACCTTTTGTAGAGACTTCTCGCTTTCTTCTAGCACAACCTTCTTGATGTCATTCCATAACTCTTCCGGAGCTCTGTCATTTGTATCTAAAGCAGCAAATCGATTTTGCAGGCAGTCTTTAAATTCCAGTGGTATATTCTCAAGGTCATATTTTGCTGCATTCATGAGTGGTTTGCTCTTTTTCAACTTTAGCTTGAGTTTGCATACTAGTAGTTGATGATCTGTACCACAGTCAGCTCCAGGTTTTGTCTTGGTTGATGTTACAGAGCTTTTCCATCGTTGACTTCCACAGATGTAGTCAATTTGATTTTTATACAATCCATTGGGTGAAGTCCATGTGTACAGTCGCCGCTTGTGTTGCTGGAAGAAGGTGTTTGAGATGAATAGATCATTGGTCTTGCAGAATTCTATCAATCTTTCTCCAGCTTCATTTCTGTTGCCAAGTCCATATTTTCCAACTACTTTGCCTTCTTCTTTGTTGCCAACTTTTGCGTTCCAGTCACCCATGACTATCAGGATATCCTGTTTGCATGTTCTGTCAATTTCAGCTTGTACTTGTTCATAGAACTCTTCAATTTCATTCTCTTCTGCAGCTGTTGTTGGGGCATATACTTGAATTATAGTTGTGTTGATAGGCAATCCTCGTAGACGAATAGAGATTAAGCGTTCGCTGACTGCATTGTATTTCATTACAGTTCTTGCAAGTTTCTTCTTTATTATAAACGCAACACCATTTCTTCTTTGTCTTTCATTTCCAGCATAGTAGACCATGTGATCATCTGATGCAAAGTGCCCGATGCCAGTCCATTTCAGTTCGCTGACACCCAAACAGTCAGTTGTACACGTTCCATTTCATTCTTGACCACCTCCAACTTCCCTTGGTTCATGCTTCGTACGTTCCATGTTCCAATGTGTAAGACATCTTTACAGCTTCTGACTCTCATTTCATGCGCAGATGCCTCTGGCGTTGCCCTTGAGGGACTTTCACCAGCAAAATTGCCCCAGCGGGAGGCTTCGGCTTCCAAAGCACTAATGGGGCTCCAGGATGTTCTCGAGGCTTCAACCTCGGCAGAACTACTGGTGCCATGCTCTGGGGTACCGGCCGCTTCATCCGGCACCAATACCCAAGCATCGGTAGTGTCAATAGACCAGAGATTCTTGGCTATTGAACGCTACAATACCCTAAAGCTCCCAAGGAGGCAGCTACCTTACCTATTCATGAGATCTTGCATGATCTCATGTTAAGGATGTGGGAAACACCTCTGACCACATCTCCTCATTCTCGAAGACTCGACACCATGTATCGAGTTCCTCCTTGTCCTGGGTTTCAGAAGACTCAATTAGCACACCATTCCATGGTGGTGGAATCAGCCATGAGACGGATAAAGAGTGCAAAAAGGCATGCATCTAATCCTCCAGGACGTGAGTGTAGGACTCTTGACGCCTTTGGACGTCGATCCTTCCAGGCTTCCATGCTTTCTGCTAGGATCAGTTCCTATATCTTGTATATGGGAATGTTCCTTAAGGAAGTCACAGGAGACTTAGAGCTTATGAGCCCTCTCCTTCCTGATGATAAAAGGCAAGATTATCTTGCTCTTGTTAAACATGCCCAGGATGTTTCCAAGTTTGTGAATCGTGCAGCCTTTGACTGCTTTGAATGCATAAGCAGAACCTCTGCTATTGCCATAGGTGCACGTAGAATTGCCTGGCTCCAGGCATCTGACTTGGAAATCTGGGTACAGGACAAACTGGGGAATATTCCTTGCACAGGAGAGAATCTCTTTGGCAAGAATTGGCAGGAAAAAGCTAATGAAATAGATGCTGACAATATCACTTTGGATAGATTGTCCAAATCTACAGCTGTTCCTGCGAGGAAAAGATCCTCTAAGAAACCATTCTTCAGTAAGAAGAAGAAGTTTTATCCCTCCTATACCCAGCAGGGGCATCATTTATCTCAGTCTGCCCAAAAGGGACAGCAGCAACAACCTAGACAAAGAAAGACAAAAGCAGCTAAGCCTCAACTGGCTCAGCAGATTCAGCCTCCACAGGGGCTTTGACTCCTATCTAGAGGACTTTGCCTTCCTGGCCCTGAACGGCCCAGAACCCTCCACCATCCCAGGAAGGTTATGTCATTTTTCCCCCAGAAGGTGTCTGATAACAGCAGAAAATTGGACTCTGTCTATTATAAGAGAGGGGAGAAGCTTCATTTCCTCAGCATGCCCCCTCCTACAATGGTAAGACAGTTCAATTCTCAGACCTCTCTCAACGACCGGTTATGTCAAGAAGTCACTGTGCTTCTTGCCCAAGGAGCAATAGAAGAGATACCCATTCCCCAACGGGGTACAGAGTTTTACTCCCCCTATTTCCTTATTCCAAAGAAAACAGGAGGACACAGACCCATTTTAGACCTCGGAGAATTGAACAAATTCCTGTTCAGAGAAAAGTTCAAAATGATTTCTCTCGGATCTCTGCTGCCATACCTTCGGAGTCAGGATTGGCTTTGTTCTCTAGATCTCAAGGATGCGTACGCTCATGTTCTCATCCATCCAACTCACCAAAACTTCCTTTGCTTTCTGTTTCAAGGGAAGCACTACCAATATAGGGTTCTTCCTTTTGGCCTGGCCTCTGCACCAAGGGTGTTCACAAAATGCATGGCTGTGGTGGCAGCATTTCTCTGCACCCTAGGAATATTCGTCTTCTCTTTCTTAGACGACCGGCTCATTCGAGCCTCTTTAGAGCCAGAGGCCAGGGTTGCTCTGTCTCGCACAATGCACATCCTTCAGTATTTGGGACTTGTCATAAACTTCCCAAAGTCCAACCTTGCTCCCACTCAATACCTAGAGTTTATAGGAGCTCTTCTGGATACCAGACAGACAAGGGCCTACCTTCCACAGCCCCGCTGCCTTCGCATTGTGCAGTTAGCTTCCCAAGCAGTGCTAAAACCTCACCTCACTGCTCGGGAAATGTTACAGTTGCTAGGCCACATGGCATCCACCGTGCATGTGGTTCCTTATGCTCGCTTCCATATGAGGGCAGCCCAGTGGACTTTATCTACTCAGAGGACTGAGGCATCAGGTTGCCTGTCAGACAAAATAGCAAACTCAGATCGCCTTATTTTGTCCCTCCAATGGTGGCAGTCACCCAAAAACCTTTTGGTGGGGTCTCCTTTTCTAGCAATGGACGCTGACAACACCATTCAAGTTCACAAGTTTTTAATTTTCTGAGCTATTTAAAGTGCTTTTGTGATTTTCCCCTGATGAAACCTCCAGGGTGAAATGCTCTTATATAGCGCGCTTGTTAGCGTTGGGGACTATGAGCTTCAACGGTTGGACTTCCCAAGTTTCTTATGATAGCCGAATGAAAGCTAAGTAATAATATTTCTGAGATTACTTTGGAAGCCACAAGTTACTTTTCATCGTTAAGCACTATAGTATTTAAGCTTTTTTCTTGATAAAAATTATTTAAAAAAACAGTGGCTGGGGCAATTTTCTAAGGTCGTTGATGTACATAGGGCAGTATACCATCTGGCGTTTCAAAGAGCCGGTGGGGGCCCGTAATTTTGAGACCTTGTTGCCACTGATTAAGTTCCTCGTTTTTCATTGGGAGGAGTAAGAAAATTGCCTAAGTTAAGATACTATTACAGCATATTTTCTTGATTGAATGGGGAGTATTGCATATATTTGACGGGGTCTCCTTTTCAGCAACCCCCACCCCAAGCCACTCTAACAACAGATACTTCACAGGTGGGTTGGGGAGCCCACCTGCAGGGCCTCTCTACCCAGGGTACCTGGACTCCACAGGAGGCCTATCTTCATATCAACCTCCTGGAGCTCAGAGCAATCTTCCTTGCTCTTCGAGTATTTCACACCCAGCTCAGCTACAAGACAGTCCTAGTTCAAATGGACAATCAGGTAGCCATGTTCTATGTGAACAAACGGGGGAACAGGCTCTCTGTCGCTCTGCAACGAAGTTTTGAGACTATGGGCCCTCGTCAGAGAGCATCAGATTCATCTCCTTGCGGTGTATCTTCCAGGCATTCAAAACTCTTGGGCAGAAAAACTCAGTTGAGTCCTGCTTCCACACGAATGGTCTCTCCATGTAGACCAGGTGGCCCAAATTTTTCAAATGTGGGGAACCCCAGACATAGACCTCTTTGCAAGTCCGCTGAATGCCAAACTTCCCTGGTTCTGTTCCAGAATTCCGGCTCGAGGTTGTCAGGCCAGGGATGCTTTCCTCCTTCATTGGGGTCAGGACTTCCTGTATGCCTTTCCACCTATTCCCCTAATTCCCAAAACCCTGTTCAAGCTTCAGAGAGACAGAGGTCATATGATCCTCATAGCTCCACGTTGGCCACGGCAAATGTGGTACCCTCTGCTCCTACATCTCTCTCAAGCTCCGCCTCTGGAGTTAGGATCTGCTCCAAATCTCCTTTCTCAAGAGGACGGGATGCTGTGACATCCCAATCCCCAGTCTCTGCACCTCAGGGCCTGGTTGCTGAAAGCCTAGAACTTCACGGTCTTAACCTTTCTCAGCAGGTAAAGGATATCCTTCATGCTTCCAGGAAACCTTCCACAAGACGCTCTTATGCATTTAAGTGGAACAGGTTTACCATATGGTGCTCGCAGAAGGGTCTTAACCCTCTTGCGATACTTCTGGAATCATTACTGGAGTACCTCCTTCATTTATCAAATGCAGGGCTTAAGACTAATTCAGTGAGAGTCCATTTGAGTGCTATTGCAGCTTCTTTCAAGCCTCTCAATGGACAACCTATTTCCTCTCATCCTCTCATAGCGAGATTTATGAGGCCTTCTTTTAACGAAGCCTCCCATTAAGCCACCACCGGTGGCATGGGACTTGAATCTGGTACTTGGGCAGCTCATGAAACCGCCCTTTGAACCATTAGCCACTACCTCTTTGAAATTCCTTTCCTGGAAGGTTAGCTTTCTTATTGCAATCACATCAGCACGTCGCATCAGTGAATTGCAAGAGTTGGTGGCTGATCCACCCTATACAAGGTTCCATCATGATAAGGTAGTCCTTAGGACTCATCCACACTTTATGCCAAAGGTGGTGTCACCTTTTCATTTAAACCAAGTGGTTTACCTTCCTGTATTCTTCCCAAGGCCTCACGCCTCAAATGCAGAAAGGAATCTTCATACTTTGGACTGTAAAAGGGCTTTGACCTTTTACTTGCAAAGGACACAGCAACATAGAAAGTCTTCTCAACTCTTTGTTGCTTTTGATCCTAGTCATTTGGGACTTCCAGTCTCCAAAAGGACACTGTCCAACTAGATTGCACAGTGTATATCTTTTGCCTATGAGAGTAAAAACCGTCCTCTTCAAGGCCATGTCACAGCTCTCAATGTGAGAGCCATGGCAGCCTCTATGGCTCATCTTCACTCTGTGTCTATCGACGACATCTGTCGAGCAGCTACCTGGGCCTTGGTTCATACCTTCACAGCCCATTACTGCTTAGACAAGGACTCCCGCCGGGATGCCTTGTTTGGTCAGGCTGTTCTTCAACACCTGTTCCAGACTTAATCAACTCCTACCCACCATCCCTGGTAGGACACCAGAGATCCATGGGGAAGTGGAGCCCTTTCACAATGGCACACAACTTTCTGGGGCCATCTCCCTGGCATCTGCAGCTAGTGAGTCCCCATATGTGAAGACTACATTCCTGCTTGTTCCTGGAGATAGCATAGTTACTCACCTGTAACAGGTGATCTCCGGGAACAGCAGGAATTTAGTCTTCACAACCCGCCCACCTCCCCTAGGAGTTGTATCTCTCTATCTCTCTCTTTCCCTCTCTCTTTTGTCTCAGCTATGAACTCAACTGGAGAGGGACAGTTGGGAAAGGCGGGAAGGCAGCACGCAGGCGCTGTGGGATGCTCCCAAAAGCTTTCCTATTGGACGCTGGGGAGCATTCCCGCGCAGGCTCCGTCAGTACCGACGATACCCATATGTGAAGACTAAATTCCTGCTGTTCCCGGAGATCACCTGTTGCAGGTGAGTAAGTATGCTTCGGTTCTAAGTGATTATTCTGTGAATCACTTGAGGAGGCAGAAGGTCCTCAAATACCAAGAAATGCAGTCAGAGCGCAAGGGGTAGGTTTGCTCTTCGGTGGTAGCAGCTTCTCTGCAATATCACACGGAAGCCGCTACCACTGAATAATAAACATACCCCCAAGAAAATGTGGTAGAAGGATGCCGAGTTATTTCTCATTGCGTTGGGAGCCACAGGCTTGATTAAGAAGAATTTGCAATCGCACCTTGATAAATTACCCATACGTGTTACATGTTATGAACGCCAGTAGGAAGCTCTCTATGGCATGATGCAAGTACTATGCCGAGCATTAGCAGTAAATTTGAGAGACTGAGATCATACTGCACATATCCTGGTTTAGGAGTGAGGTCCATGACTTTCATGGTGTGTGCAAAACAAACCCATTTAGAGAACTTGCCCCAGAAGGGGAGGATTTTGGCTCAAAGCAAAACTTAAATGACTTTCACATTTCAAAAAAAGCACAGACAGCAGCAGTTACAACCCAAAGTAAACCGCATCGAGGGGGGCGACCTGCATGGAGCGGCAGTTACAGTCCTAAGTATCTTGATGGGCAGACTAGATGGGCCATGCTGGTCTTTATCTGCCATCATTTACTGATACTATGGGGCTTGTTTACAAAGCCACGGTAGCGGTTTCCGATCGTTATCGGATCCGCGGTCCCATTGAAATCAATGGGGCCGCGGCTCCGATAACAATCGGAAACAGCTACCGCGGCTTTGTAAACAAGCCCCTATGTTAAATCGCCAAGTCCATCCATGCTCTGCCCAAACTGCAGCGATAAGCACGCCTGCTGTACAGGAACAAGTAAAATCACTTACCAAGACAGCCCTCCCTGAACATCAAGATAGCCCAATACATCCACAAACACTAGCAAATCACTACGCAAGCAAATTGACTACTACCACCCCCACGTTTGCCGTAGAAACACCGCACCAACGAACGAAGATGAAGCAAGAATCTACATGGAGCACATTCCACAACATTGATGAACAACAAACCACCAACATCTTAACCTCCATAAACACCACCACCTCACCACTTGAACCCCTGCCCAACTGCATGGATCAAAGCGGCAAAAAAAGAGATAAATCAGCAAATAGCCCACATTGTAAATCAGTCACTCAGCCAAGGAAAAATGCCTGAAAAACTAAAACAATCTATAATAAGGCCGATCCTAAAGAACAATTCTCTCAACAAAGAAGACCCATCATCATACCGCCCCATATCAAGCATCTCATTCCTGGCAAAAATCATAGAAAAGGCAATACTCTTACAACTTCAAGACCACCTAGACGACCATGATACCCTAGACAAACAACAATACGGGTTCAGAAGAAACCATGGAGTTGAAACACTTTTGATAGCACTAATGAACAACCTCCTCAAAGGACTAGAAGACACAAAGAAAATGTTCATACTCATTTTCATTGACATCTCCGCCGCCTTTGACACGGTACATCATGAGAATACTCCTTAGTAAACTGGAATCCATAGGAGTTGAGGGAACCCCCCTCAAATGGTTCTCCTCCTATATATCTAACAGAAGGCCTCAAGTACAAGTCAATGGGGAAGAAGCTAAACCATTCACTCAAACGCAGGGCATACCCCAGGGCTCAGCGCTCTCGGCACTGCTGTTCAATATCTACATGCAACCCCTCTGTGACATTTTTAGAAGGCATAACATCAACTACCACATCTATGCAGATGATATTATGCTCTACACGCAACTGGACGTCGCGGACCCTAAATATGCACAGCTCGAAAACTGCCTGGACGAGATGTTGCTATGGCTACAGAAAAATAACATGACAATAAACCACAAAAAAACGGAGGTAATGTACATGTCCAGCAAACCCAACTTCAAGTCACCTGACTCAATCACCCTGTGCAACAACACGTACAAAGCAAAAGAAGAAATCAAATATCTAGGAGTCACACTCGACTGCAACCTAAGAATGGAGACACACCTGCATAAAACAAACAAAGCCATCTTCCATAAACTTAGGGTGATACAACCTCTAAGGAAAATAATAGCACCATGCGACTTCAG
Organism: Ichthyophis bannanicus; assembly: GCA_033557465.1. Lineage (NCBI taxonomy): Eukaryota > Metazoa > Chordata > Amphibia > Gymnophiona > Ichthyophiidae > Ichthyophis > Ichthyophis bannanicus. Next base: position 1,875,338,461 of record CM066031.1, on the reverse strand, counting down.
GTCAGTGGCTCAAGCACTCATTATGCCACACCTCGACTACTGTAATGCCATCCTCCAAGGTCTACCCAAAAAATCACTAAATATCCTTCAAATGGCCCAAAATGTGACAGCCAGGATCATAATGGGAACAAGAATATCTGATCACATCACCCCAATATTAATCGACCTTCATTGGCTTCCAATTGCAGCTAGGGTACAGTACAAGATGCTAGTAACAACGTTCAAACTTATCAACAACATAGCCCCCTCATTCCTGTCCTCTCTTATCAGCACACAACCGGCAAATAGGAATAGAAGAACTAACAACTTGGGCACCCTGCAGGTCCCCAACGCAATTCGAACTGTGAAAACAAGTACATGTCGCAGAGCCTTCTCTTTCTCTGCGCCTACTATATGGAATCAGCTCCCTGTTGACCTGCGTTTAATCCAGGACATTAAAAGTTTCAGGAAAGAGTTAAAAACCCACCTATTTAAATGCTACTACAACCAGCCATAAGTCGCAAATTCCATGAAACCGTAGCAAAGTAAACTGATAAATATATGCTTTTTGAATCCGCCTTATGTGTAACTATGTATAGCCATGTAAAAATGTGAATTCCAAAATGTGTAAATATGTATTGTATAAATGTAAATATGTTTAACTCCATGCCCCAAAACATTAACCATGTGTGCAATGACCCCCTCAGACCTGTGTATATACTCCCCCACCCTGTCCTGATCGACATCTCCCAAAAGAAGAATCAAACCGCTGCTGATCGCTGGAAGCAGCGGTATATAAATGTGTTCTAAATAATAAAATAAATAAATAATAAACAAGCCAGCAAGCACTACACATACCCAGGGCCGGGGCTACCCCCAGGCAAACTAGGCAGTCCCCTAGAGCACCAGCCCTCCAGGGGCAACCATTGCCACTGCTCCTACCCCTCTCTGGGGCCTTCAGCGATGGCAATGGCTCCCAAACCGCGATGCAGCAATTACCAATATACACCGCTCTGCATTGTGGTTCCCTCCTCTCACAAAGCGCCGTTTCTGCCCCCCTAAGATGCAGATTCTGGAGCGTAATGCTAAGCACTCTGTCGTGGTTCGGGAGCCATTGATACTGCTGTAGACCCTGGAGAAGGGTGGACAACAAGGGGGGGGGGGGGAAGATAGAGGGCCGCCTAGAGTACCACATATTTTTGTACCAGCCCTGTGCATATATTTAGGCATAACCTAATTTTGTAAGAAACCTTTTACACAGATAAATCAGCATTTTATGTGCTAATATGGTGTATAAAATTAACCTTTGAGTGAGCAACTTAATAAGCACGTCCAAAACCTTCACCATTACTATATTTATAGATCATCAACAGTATGAACATGATAAATTACATGGGAACGGATCTGTCTGAGGCGTCCTGCATGTATCAGACTGACAGCCACGGAGCATGGATCAATAGAGCTGACTGAAGAGCGGATCTTAGTCAAAGCCCCAGGCGGGAGTCACACTGAAAGCCTAAAGAAATCATGAAGGCGGCACAGACAGCTGAAGGGCAGATATTCTTTAGAGCCCTATGCACTGATACACAGACAGCATGAAGACAGCATGGAGAGATGCAGTGGCTCATCATCAGAGCCCCGTGCATGGGTTGCAGTGAGTCATGTAAGTTAAACGTACAGCACAGACAGCTGAAGGGCAGATCTCCCTTAGAGCCCTACGCAGGCATCACACTGATACACAGAAACATGAAGACAGCATGGAGAGCTGCAGTGGATCATGATCGGAGCCCCGTGCATGGGTCACAATGAGTCATGTAAATTAGACGTACAGCACAGACAGCTGAAGGGCAGATCTCCCTTAGAGCCCTAAGCAGGCATCACACTGATACACAGAAAGCATGAATACAGCATGGAGAACTGCAGTGGCTCATCATCAGAGCCCCGTGCAGGGGTCACAGTGAATCATGTAAGTTACACATACAGCACAGACAGGTGAAGGCGGATCTCCCTTAGAGCCCTACGCAGGCATCACACTGATACACAGAAAGCATGAATACAGCATGGAGAACTGCAGTGGCTCATCATCAGAGCCCCGTGCAGGGGTCACAGTGAATCATGTAAGTTACACATACAGCACAGACAGGTGAAGGCGGATCTCCCTTAGAGCCCTAAGCAGGCATCACACTGATACATAGAAACATGAAGACAGCATGGAGAGCTGCAGTGGCTCATCATCAGAGCCCCGTGCAGGGGTCACAGTGAATCATGTAAGTTACACATACAGCACAGACAGGTGAAGGCAGATCTCCCTTAGAGCCCTAAGCAGGCATCACACTGATACATAGAAAGCATGAAGACAGCATGGAGAACTGCAGTGGCTCATCATCAGAGCCCCGTGCAGGGGTCACAGTGAATCATGTAAGTTACACATACAGCACAGACAGGTGAAGGTAGATCTCCCTTAAAGCCCTACACAGGCATCACACTGATACACAGAAAGCATGAATACAGCATGGAGAACTGCAGTGGCTCATCATCAGAGCCCCGTGCAGGGGTCACAGTGAATCATGTAAGTTACACATACAGCACAGACAGGTGAAGGCGGATCTCCCTTAGAGCCCTAAGCAGGCATCACACTGATACATAGAAAGCATGAAGACAGCATGGAGAACTGCAGTGGATCATCATCAGAGCCCCGTGCAGGGGTCACAGTGAATCATGTAAGTTACACATACAGCACAGACAGGTGAAGGCAGATCTCCCTTAGAGCCCTACACAGGCATCACACTGATACACAGAAAGCATGAAGACAGCATGGAGAACTGCAGTGGCTCATCATCAGAGCCCTGTGCAAGGGTCACAGTGAATCATGTAAGTTACACATACAGCACAGACAGGTGAAGGCGGATCTCCCTTAGAGCCCTAAGCAGGCATCACACTGATACATAGAAAGCATGAAGACAGCATGGAGAACTGCAGTGGCTCATCATGAGAGCCCTGTGAAGGGGTCACAGTGAATCATGTAAATTACACGTACAGCACAGACAGGTGAAGGCAGATCTCCCTTAGAGCCCTAAGCAGGCATCACACTGATACATAGAAAGCATGAAGACAGCATGGAGAACTGCAGTGGCTCATCATCAGAGCCCCGTGCATGGGTCACAGTGAATCATGTAAATTACACGTACAGCACAGACAGGTGAAGGCAGATCTCCCTTAGAGCCCTAAGCAGGCATCACACTGATACACAGAAAGCATGAAGACAGCATGGAGAACTGCAGTGGCTCATCATCAGAGCCCCGTGCAAGGGTCACAGTGAATCATGTAAGTTACACATACAGCACAGACAGGTGAAGGCGGATCTCCCTTAGAGCCCTAAGCAGGCATCACACTGATACACAGAAAGCATGAAGACAGCATGGAGAGCTGCAGTGGCTCATCATCAGAGCCCCGTGCAAGGGTCACAGTGAATCATGTAAGTTACACATACAGCACAGACAGGTGAAGGCGGATCTCCCTTAGAGCCCTACGCAGGCATCACACTGATACACAGAAAGCATGAAGACAGCATGGATAACTGCAGTGGCTCATCATCAGAGCCCCGTGCAAGGGTCACAGTGAATCATGTAAGTTACACATACAGCACAGACAGGTGAAGGCGGATCTCCCTTAGAGCCCTAAGCAGGCATCACACTGATACATAGAAACATGAAGACAGCATGGAGAGCTGCAGTGGCTCATCATCAGAGCCCCGTGCAGGGGTCACAGTGAATCATGTAAGTTACACATACAGCACAGACAGGTGAAGGCAGATCTCCCTTAGAGCCCTACACAGGCATCAGACTGATATACAGGAACATGAAGACAGCATGGAGAACTGCAGTGGCTCATCATCAGAGCCCCGTGCAGGGGTCACAGTGAATCATGTAAGTTACACATACAGCACAGACAGGTGAAGGCGGATCTCCCTTAGAGCCCTAAGCAGGCATCACACTGATACATAGAAAGCATGAAGACAGCATGGAGAACTGCAGTGGCTCATCATCAGAGCCCTGTGCAGGGGTCACAGTGAATCATGTAAGTTACACATACAGCACAGACAGGTGAAGGCGGATCTCCCTTAGAGCCCTACGCAGGCATCACACTGATACACAGAAAGCATGAAGACAGCATGGAGAACTGCAGTGGCTCATCATCAGAGCCCTGTGCAAGGGTCACAGTGAATCATGTAAGTTACACATACAGCACAGACAGGTGAAGGCGGATCTCCCTTAGAGCCCTACGCAGGCATCAGATGGATATAAATAAAGTATCCAGAAAGCAGTCTAAAGAGCAGATCAGAATCTCACAGGTACAGACCCAGTATTTTTTGTTTAGTTTCCCATGTCTCTTATGGAATTTTTTCTGCTTTATTTAGGTTTAATTTGTTTTGTTTTTGTTTCAGGGATGGTGCTATCGATGACATGGGACAAACCTGAAATTTCAGTTCTTTTTCCTGTCATTTCAGGTTATAAACGGTATGAAAAGACACGGGAAATATTGTTTCAAATGAATGTACATCCCTCGAATCCTGTGTAGGTGCGTACTGATACATGGAGAATATGAACACAGCCCAACCAGCTAACAAGCAGATCTGAGTGAACCTCCTCTGGGGTTCGGGGGAAGTTTATTTTTATTCTGTATTTAGCTGTAAAAGCCTGAAGCTCAGGAAAGCAGAAGTTATACTCTTGCATGATCCATCATTGGGTAACCAGGCAACTGCTGTACTCAGGCTAGAGGGACCTGCATGGGGGTTGGGGGGGGGGGGGGAGGATATGCAAATTACTGCTTTCGCTGGTTGGTAAAAATCACACATCACTATTATGTACTCAAAACTATTAATATCGTTCTAAAGCGGAAGGAAAAATATATGTTGGGATATATATGGGGGACAGTGAACATACATCAGAAATATATTTACTGGGCTCTTATGAAGAAAGGCTAAAAAGGTGAGGGCTCTTTAACCTGGAAAAGAGACGGCTGAGGGGAGATATGATAGAAGTCTATAAATTAATGAATGGAGTGGAACGGGTAAACGTAGATCGACTGTTTATGTTATCAGAATATAGAAAGACTAGGGGACATGCAATGAAGCTACAGGGTAAACTATTTAAGACTAATAAAAGAAAATATTTTTTCACTCAACGTGTAATCAAACTCTGGAATTTGTTACCGGAGGATGTAGCAGGCTGTTAGTGTAGCTGGGTTTAAAAAAGGTTTGGACAAGTTCCTGGAGGAAAGGTCCATAAACCATTATTAAGAAGGGACCCAGGATATCAATGCTTGAACCAATACAAGCATTGTGGAACCTGTGTCCCTTGGGGAAACTGCTAGGTACATATGACCTAGATTGGACACTGTTGGAAACAGAATACTGGGCTTGATGGACCTTGGTCTGACCCAGTATGGCATATCTTATGTTCTTATGGGAAAGTCAACCCCAACCGAACAGGGATAAGGGTATATTTAGGTGCTGAGCTGAGTTGGCACAGTAAAGATTAAGGTAGGCGATTGCCTGACCCTTAGTCTTTTGGCTAAGCAGGGAAGAGTTTCTCCAAGCCAGGGAAAGCTGAACTATAACTCAATGAGCTCAAGGTCACTAGTAGGGCCTGAGAGGTCTTGAGCTGATGCAGCACCCCCCCCCCCCTCGGGAACTCTGCTCTTCTGGCGGATCCCTTCTATCTGTGTCATTCTGTTCTACTGCCATCCCCAGACACTGGACGTACAATTGGCAAATTAAATTTAATGTGGACAAGTGCAAAGTTATGCATCTAGGAAAGAAAAACCCAAACTATGGTTACACGATGCAAGGTTCCACATTAGGAACCACCACCCAGGAAAAAGATGTAGGCGTCACCATGGGTAATACATTGAAATACTCTGCCCAGTGTGCAGTGGCGGCCAAGAAAACAAATAGAATGCTAGGAATCATAGGGAAAGGAATGGAGAATAAAACCAAGGATATTATAATGCCTCTATATCGTTCCATGGTGCGACTGTACCTTGAATATTGTGTTCAGTTCTAGTCCCCATATCTTAAAAAGGATATAGCAGAATTAGAGAAGGTACTGAGACGAGTCACCAAAATGATAAAGGAAATGGAAGGATACCCCTATGGGGAGAGACTTAAAAGGTAAAGGCTCTTCAACTTGGAAAAGAAATGGATGAGGGTAGATATAATAGAGGTCTATAAATGAATGAATAGAGCAGAATGGGTAAATATAGATAGGTTGTTTTCTCCATCAAAAAGTAGAAAGACTAGAGGACACGCAATGAAGCTACAATATAACCTAGTTACGAGTAATAAGAGAATTTGTTTTCACTCAACGCATAATCAAACTCTTGAATTTGTTACCAGGGGATATAGTAAAAGCTGTTAGTGTAGCTGGTTTTAAGAAAGGTTTGGACAAGTTCCTGGAGGAAAGGTCCATGAACCATTATTAAAGAGGACCCGGGAAATCCACTGCTTACCGCAGGATGAGCACTGTGGAACCTGTGTCCCTTTTGGGAACCTGCCAGGTACTTGTGACCTAGTTTGGCCACTGTTGGAAACAGGATACTGGGCTTGATGGAACTTGGTCTGACCCAGTACGGCATATTTTATATTCTCATGTTCTATATTTCTTAACCATGGAGGAACAGCTCTGGGACTATATAACGGTGCAGCGGAGACACGCACCCATTCCAACTGCACTCCGCATATGCCTGAGACTTTAGGTACAGTTCGGGCTACCAGATGTCCCCGATTTTCAGAGATCATCCCTGATTTTAGTGCTGTGTCCCTCTTTCCTACCTGTTTGGCAGCCTCCTGTCCCCATTTCCAGCAATAGGGACAAAGGGGTAGAAAAAATGCATTTTCAATTTAGTGATTTGCGTATGTCAGTTTTTAAAATTTCCATCTATTATCTTTGAATTTTGCACAGTACGGGGGAAACGCATCACTGTTTCTATTTCTCTACCAATTTGTCTGCTTGGAAGTGATGTTGGTGCTGTCATGGAATGGATGGGGAGGGGGGCTCCTCCTCAATGCCTTGCTGCTCAATACTGGAACTAAGATGCCCCCCCCCTCCCCCGCCATCACACTTTGGATAATTGTCTGCAAGAAATCTGGTAACCTTCGGTAGAGTGGAAAGGAAAAGGGGAGAGGACAACTGGTAATGGAAGGTTCTCCTATGTAACTGGTATAACTGAGTGGGACACAGTATTCCCAGTTTATCTAAAAGGCTGTCTGGTATTCTGTTGGAATGTGTACGAGATTCTTGCTGTTACTTTTAATGCAAAACTGTACCAGAAAAATCCAAACACTGCTGTTTTTTACTTTTAGGATCCATCTCACAGCATTCCTTCATTTTCATTCCTATAAAAAAGAGATCAAGGCCTCAGATATCCTTCCTTAATTGTATCCTTGTTCTCAGCTGTGTATTGTCTGTCTTAACTAGATTGTAAGCACAGATGAGCAGAGACTGTCTTTATATGTATCTGTACAGCGCTGTGGACGCCTTGTTGTCGTTAAGTGCTGTTGAGTCGGAGTCGACTCATGGCGACCCTCTGGATAGCTATCCTAAATTGTGTTTGGTCTTCAGTCAGGCAGCTCATTGTTGACAGACTGGTACCCGTAGCTGCTGTTATTGTATCGATCCATCTCATTGCTGGCCTTCCTCTTTTGCGTTGACCTTCTACCTTGCCAAGCATGATGTCTTTCTCTAATGATCTCTCTCTTTGCATGATGCGTCCAAAGTATGAAAGTTGAAGTCTTAAATTTAATCACCTTTTGTACTGACTGGTTTGTTCTTTGGGCAGTCCATGGAATCCATTATTATTCGTCGCCAGCACCATAATTCAAAGGCATCAATTTTCTTCCCATCTGTCTTTTTCACTGTCCAACATTCGCATCCATATGATGTTATTGAAAATACCATGGCTTGAACAAGTCAAATCTTTGTATGGAGAGAGACATTTCTGCTCTTCAGAGTCTTGTTTAGGTCCTTCATAATCAATGTTCAATAGTAGTAGTAGTAGTAGTGGTAGATATTCTGTGTCCCTTTCACCATCTTACAATGGGCATTATATCAATCATTGGTCCAAAAAACTCCTCTCCACTTTTCAATACTATGCTCATCTTATTCTTATATTATTAACAATTTCAATAATTTCTGTAAAGACCCTTAAGGTCGTGTTTATCTACAGGACCTCTAGAGTCTCTGTTAGAGACTGCTTTGCTGCCCCTTTTATGACCCGTCCTGTTTCTAGAGTAGAAGGGTGTATTTACGCCAATCATGTAACAGTCTGTCCCAGTGAAGTTATCCTGGGAGAGTCCTTGGCAGACGGTGAAGTAACGGGGATTTTGTAAAATTGGAGGGAATTTCTGAGGGGAATAAAGATCAAGCCCAAATTCAAATCCTGATCTTTGGCTTCATAGCTATTGAACCTCTGGGCCGAGCACCTGGGGAGAAGAGGAAGTTGTGTACACCCTGGCCATACCGTAAGGTCTACTGAGAAGAGCTGTCTGAGGGAGCTTAAGCCAGAGCATCGCGGGGGGGGGGGGGGGGTGAGGGAGGGGAGATCAGGGCACCTGAGGAGAGAGAAGCTGCAGGGAGAAAGAGCATCTCAAGGATTCTGACTTGAGGAGTGCTAAGTACTGAGGGGGAGCAGTGTTGAAGCTCTTCAAACTTTCCTTTTGCAGGCAAATCTGAGATATTTGTTATGTGAAGCGGGGGAAAGAAAGGGGTGGGGGAAGGGACATCTTAGTTCCAGGTTTGAACAACAAGGGATGGTGGATGGAAGAGGAACCATTACCCTCCCCCCTCCCCCCCCCCCAATTCATCCCATGAGGGCAGACAAATCGACAAAGAAATAGAAACAGTGATCAGTTTCCTCTGTACTGTGCAAAATATCAAGACAATGGATGTAAAGTCTGAAAACTGACATTCCAGTCATGAAACTGAAAATAAAGTTTATTTTCTACCTTTAATCTCTGGTTTCTGCTTTCTTCTGTCTGTCTTCTCTTAACGTTGCTCCCGTGGTTTCCTGTCCATTTGCCATTTTTTCCCTCTTCCTCACCTGCATCTATCTCTGACATTGATTTTTCACTTTCAGCTTTCTTCCATTTATTTTTCTGCTTTTCGATCTGCTCGGATTTCACCCCTCCTCACCATTCAGACCTTGGTCTCTCTCTTTTTTATTGCATCTACCTACAGCTTTCCATCTCTCCCACCCCAGCCTCCCATTCACCATCTAGAGTATCTCTCCTTCCCCAGCCTCTTACTATCTCCACCTCTCTCACCCCCCCCCCTCCCACCTTGTCCATGTTCGGTATCTCATGCTTTCGTTCTGTTTCCCTGCTCTGTCTCCAGCATTTCCCCTTATCTTCCCTATCTCACCCTGTAGTCCAATATCTTCCTTTACTCTTTCTACTCTCTGTTTCCAGCATCTCTCCCCTTCTCCCTACTCTTTCTCTTCCCTTCCCCACCCTCCCATAGTCCTGCATCTTCCCTTTCCCCCAAGATATCCCCTTCCCTTCTTTCTCCCCATGTACAGGATCGCCCTTTCCCTTAAATTCCTTCCTCTCCCTGGCCGTGTCCAGATCTCCAGCCTCTTTCTTTCCCCTTTCTGAGCCTGTTCCCTCCCCTTATCCACTACCTGCATCCTATCTCCGCTGAGGTTGTCCTGCATTTGGAAAGTCATTACGATGGGCAACGTGAGCGTGTGCACAAGGTCTGCGCATCCCGCACCCTCTAACGTAAACTTCCTGTTGGGAGCAGGGGGATGTGACGGGCACTCCAAAGCTCTGAGCCGCCTGAAGACTTCCAAATCTGCTGTGCACCACCCATCGCCACGTCTCCCAATGGCACTTCTCTGTGCCCATTGTTGGAAATGGTGACAGGAGGCTGCCTAACAGGTGGGGGTTTGGGACACAGCTCTAAAATTGGGGATGATCCCCCAAAACCACAGACGTCTAGTAACCTTAAGCTTCGAGGACTGTGTAATTGCTTCTTGAGAGGAAAAGGAGAAGATCAGAGTTGCTGTCATTAAGGAAGAGTTCAGTTTCTTGGACTGGTGACATGGAGTGACTGTAAGTGGATTACTCTTATTTTGATTGGTGTTCTACTAGCACCCTGAAATTGTAAGTTTCATCATTTTTTGACTGTGTAGTTGACTTCCAGTAACCTTCAGTAAATCCTTTTTGGTTCAGAACAAACCTTTCAGCCTGGGCTGACTTCTTTTGGCCATTAGAGAATGAAAGTCAGTGGATAGTGAGTGCAATGGGCCTCCCAGCGATTGCTAGTCCCACTTCAAGAACCCCAGTAAAATCCCAGGGACTCAGACCTGCAGGCTCCCAAGGCTGGTTCTACCCAATAGGCAAACCAGGTGGTCGCCTAGAGCACCATCATTCCTAGGGAGACTCATTGCTTCCGCTGCCCCCCCCCTCTCCAGGACCTGAAGCAACGGCAATGCCATTAAACCACAATGCGGCGCTTACCCAAACTTTCTGGCGCTTCGCTGCTGTTCCTGCTTTCTTTGACCTGCTGATTCCACCCCCTCGGACGTAGACTTCCCGTTTGCATGGAGGGGGAGAAGTAGCAGGAACAGCAGCACCGGAGAGTTTGGGTAAGCGCCGCATTGCAGTTTAAATGGCATTGCACCACTGCATGCCCCCACTGAGGGTGGGATTGGAAGCGGGGGGGGGGGGGGAGGAGTGGCAGAATTACGGGCTTCACATCCTTGCATCAGCTCTGCTGGCTCCTGGAAGTTGTGCCCCTGGGCAGCTGAATGGTGCAAGGGGACCCTGCGAAAGGCTCACTGACTGGTAGGCGTTAGAGTTCAATACGTTTCAGCAAGGCTGCATCAGGGACTGAACTCATCTGACAGAAAGAACGAACGGGAAGGATTGCTGCGAGATCCTAAAATTAGAAAAGAGCAGCGTTTGATTTTTCTGCTACAGTTTTTCATCGAAGGTCATTGCTGTTTGGTATTTCTTAAGAATTTTCCTTTCCGGGTCGGAAGAAATGTAACGGGACCCACAGCAACATCGTAGGATAATAATGCAGTCAGATACAAGGGGCTCAGCTGGTGCAAACGGAAAAAAATGTGACTAGGAACAAGGCTGGCTCGTAGTACTTCCGTGTTTCCCTGCCTTCGGTTCTAGAAGGGTTTGTCAAATATCATGTTCATATTAAGGACCAAAAGAGTTGGAATATTGTGCCGCAGGCGGAGTCTGCATAGTGGACTTGTATGGTTGAGGTATGGCAAGGGGGTGGACGTTTTATGAATGGGAGGGTATGATATCAGTTGTATATTTATATTATGTCCTGCGTTTATCCCCTAGAGATTTGCGTCTTAGTGGTTAATTGAATTTGAAATCAAACTAAACTTAAGCAAACTAACTTAGGAGATACAATGTTATCTACAAAATCTATATACCACTTTCCTGATAAAATAATCCAACGTGATTTACAAGAACAACATAAATAATGTTAAAATTCAATAACAACTATGATAAAACAAGAAAAAGGAAACCATGAGATTAGAAAACGTCAGGGGTATCTCCTACATCAGGAAACTAATTACTCCTACTCCCCTACGATGAGATGCAAAAAGGCTTTCAAATTGCCCATGAGAGAATGAAAATCCAAGTCTAGTCACAGTGCTCAGGAAAGCTATCCATAACTGGAACTGCCACGGAAGATGCTTTCTTCCGCCAAGTTTTCCTAATTATCTGCACTGTTGGGAATACTTAAGCAATCCTGCCTTGATCATAAAGGCCTCGTTGGGAAATAGCATTGCAAACTCGCTCATAAATAACTAGGCTTTGGGCTACAAAGTACCAAACGTGTACACTAGGGGTATACAATTAAAATACGTTTGTTATGAAAAAAGGAGAATGTTGTATAAAAAAATAAAAAGAACTTAGCAAAGTCTGGACACAGGTGCATTGATATTTTGAGCAAAGCTACTTTAAGCTTGGAGAGCTTCAGACTGCAGATTGTGGTTCATTTCAAAATTCCCTTCTAGGGCTCCAGGCTGGGACCTACCTCAACCTCTTTCTGCATACCCCAGCCCCCCCCCCCCCAACTCCCTCCCTGGCAGTGCCGTCATAGAGAGCAACTTTCCCTTGCCCTTACCCCCCTCCAGCAGCCCAGAAAAGCTTTCAGAAATAGCAGTGATAATGAGGAATGGATGTATTAACCCATGAGTGCCCCAGCCTCACTGATCTACCTGCCACAACTAAACATCTATATTGCACTACACGATGAGGGGCAAGAGGGCAGAGCGAGGAGAGACAGCCACCGGACAGAACTTATTTTCGGGAATATGGGCCCTCGATTCACACCTCACATGATGCCACCTAAAGGAAAAAGATACAGTCTGCCCAGTTATCTTCTCTACGGTGCCAGGCTGCATCCCAGTTGCCAGTTATATAGCGTAACCCCCGGTAAGATATTTCCTGCTACCTGGGATGGTTCCAGCATCCACCACCAGCTCTGGGAAGACGTTCCTCACATCCAGCGCTCTTCCTCGGTTTTTTCAGTCATGATCTCTCTGTTTAGGATCTCTTCCTCTTACATGTGGCATACAGAACATATGCTCACCCTAGGGCTGGCCCAAGCAATGTTCCCTCTAATTTTCTGTAGGCTGTGTGCGCATAAAATATCAGCTGTGTGCAGCTTTTGAAGGAAGGTTAAATTTTTGTGCGCCACATAACGACACTCGGAGTTATATACTTTAAAATTTGACTACACGTCAGAATACAGTATGTACACCACATTGATTTTAATCAAATTAAATGAAAATAGACGATTACTAAATGAAGCGGGAAATTTCTAGTAATTACAATCATAACTTTTAAATTTTAAGACGTCTGTGTTGTTTTCTATCAGAATCAGAGCCATAATTTTTGTGCGCTCTGTTGTAAAGTATGTGCGCTTGCTCGGCGAGGTGTGTGCGCGCGCACATGCGCACAGCTTAGAGGGAACAGTGGGCCCAAGAGTTTCTACCACCCTAGGCAGAAGCCCCGCCATGCCGCCCTCCCACCCCCCAACTCTGAACTGCACTACTGCCGATTCTGGCAGCGGGGTGGGGGGTGCAGCTCGGCTCAGTGGCAAGTCAGGTGCTTTGGCACACATGGCCTGCCCCTTCTGACCCCCCCCTCCAACATAACTTTGGGGATTCAGAAGTGGCAGGCCATGTGTGCCAAAGAACATGGCCTGCGCCGAGCCTAGCCACCCCCCCCCCCTCCGGAATCTGCAGCAGCAGGAGGCGGCAGTGCAGCGCGGCTCAGCAGAGTGGGGGGTGGCAGGCCCTGTGTGCCAAAGCACATAGCCTGCAACCCACAGAACCCTTCCACTCTAAGCAGCCGCCTAGCCCTGGCCCTCCCCCCTAGAGACTGAGGAGAGAATCTCTTCTCTCACACCTCCCTCACTTCACTTTCTTCCTTTACATGTGACTGTTTTCATTTGCAAGACGTAAGGTGGCAATGAGAGGAACTCGAGAGACACTGAGGGGCTGCAGCTATGGCATTCAGCTGGTATCTCTAGTGGTACTGAGCTTGTTTCCATTGTCTCTGTAGGGCAGTAGGAGGGGTCCAATTGGTGGAAGGTCATTCAGTGCTTATTCTGGAGGTGACCAGCTGGTGTTCTGAGAACAATGATGCCTGGCACTATCTCATGGGCACACCTAGTCCCCCACTTGGAAAGCTATGCAGAGTCTTACACTGCTGATTAGTAAGTAGGGGCCCATCTCAGTCGTCAATAACAAATCTACCATCTCTATGAACCAATCTCTTTCCCCAATAAGAGCCAAGACCCTATAACAGAAGAACACTGGATGCCATAGGCCCATCCCCATATAGCAATGTTGGTAAATATGATGCCGTCAGGTAGCCATCTGGCACTAGATTTGCCCGTCAGGTTGACCCAGTCTTGGGTCTACCCCACTGCACACAGGGACTTGGAATTCTGATTTCCCTACTGGATTTCCTGAGAAAAGCAAACCTACAAGTCTGTCCATGCAATGGGATATAACCATGACTGAATCAACCTGTTGGGCAAATCTTGAGCCCACTGGCAACTGGTCTGTTTTCAGAACGGACAAAATGGTTTAAATGGATGCGGTTAATGGTTCAAGCAAATGCATCTCATGAATATTTTACTCCTGGGGAAATTCTGCACAACTGTGCAATGCAGAATTCCCCGCCTGTGCAGAAGTCTACACAGATACCAGCATCAAGGACTTTCCTTGATCCCTCTCCCCTCTCCCGCAGAGATTGTGCAGGAAGAGGAGCCGGCAAATGGCCGCACATCAGCCCATGTCCTCTTTTTCTACCATCCTGGGTACCGCTGTTCATTTGAACCACGCAGCTGTTTTTGGAGGTCCACCTGGTTCAAATGAGCAGTTGAGTCGCTGCCACCTTTTGCTGTGCATCAGTACAGGGAGGGAAGGCAAAGCAAGCTGGGATAGGCATTGCGGGGGAGGGGGGATAGCCGGGGCAAGCTGGGGGTATTTGGGGGTGGGGATGTGCCTGGGGATGTAGGAAGAATGAGAGGTGGGGGTAGGAGAGAAATCAAGGTATGGGGTTATGTGCCTGGGGAGGAAGAAGCAGGGGTGAGGGGAGATGCATGGGGAGGGGAGAAAGGAGGAGAGGTGGGGACTATGTGCTTGGGGAGAGACCTTGGAGATGGACGGAATTAGAGGTCTTTTCTGTTTCTTCTCTCTCTGTTTCCTGCTGATGCGCTGTAGTTCCTTTTACCGCTTTGACGCTGCGATAAAGCGTTATTTATTTATTTAACACTTTCTCTATACCACCTTATCATATAATCAAGGCGGTTTACACTGAAACTTTAACTGTTGCAGAGAACTTGCATGTAAAAACAATAAAACTCAAACAGTAGCAACAATTTTCTTTAGGGAACAAAAGGCGAGGATGAATGGATAGTGCTAAAAGCACATCTTATGTACACTGTGACTTATGAAGAGTTGCTCATGAGGTGTGGGAATGAGACGAGCGGTTAGCTGGGGTGTTGGGAATGTTCACTTAAGTGTTCAATGAACAGCTAAATAAATTATGATAATGCAAACTGCCTTGATTAGATATAGAAAGGCGATATATCAAAAGCTTAATAAACCACAAACCATAAGGCTTGGAGGTTGGGGAGAGAGACAGCCGAGGAGGAAGAAGACAGGGGGAATTTCAGGCCTAGGTAGAGAATTCTGTACAAAATAAAATTACAAATAAAGCACGCAGAATTTTAAAATACTAGGCACAGAATTTTCACAATTTTTGCGCAGAATTTCCCCAGGAGTAATTTGTTGTGCAGATTCTGAACGCCAGAACAGTTTGTGGCTCTCAATGATCCCGGCTATACAGGCAAAGCCCGGAGACCAGAATAATCCAATCAAGGGTCCCTTGGGTTGAAAAGCATATATTTATTTAATTTATTTAACATCTTTTATATACCGCTCTATTTATAATCAGCGCGGTTTACATAGAACAAGAAAACATCAGATAAGGTACATGTTATCTGTTTTTTACATAGAACAAGGAACAAAAACTTGGATAACCGGGGCAATTATTTACAATGAATACAACACATTGGCTATTTACATATGAACGGAATAAAGCCTAAAAGAATTTTCATAGTATGAGAGAGAGGTGTGAAAAGTTATTGGGTTAGCAGAGGTGGCGTGTTAAGAACGGAAATGGTGCTATTTGAGTGATCTTGTGTTATTGTGTTTTCTGGGAAATATTTGATGAAAAGGTGATGCTTCAAGGCCTTTCTAAACTGGAAGAGGTCAGTGATGGTTCTAATTTGTGGTGGGAGGGTGTTCCATAGCTTTGGAGCACATAAACTGAAGGATCGGTTTACAGTTGCGGAGTTGTATCTTAAGGACTCTTTTGGAACTCTTAGCATGTTTAGTTCAGTGGTTCGTCTACTCCTGTTGGAAGGAATTGGTAGGATTAACTCCGAAAGTGAAGGAGGAGCAAGCCCTTTTTGAGCTTTGAAGGCTAGAAGCAAGGTCTTGAAGGTAATTCTCGCTTGGATAGGGAGCCAGTGTAATTGTTTCAGGAGAGGTGTTACATGTTCTCTTTTTGGAACCCCGAAGAGTATTCTTGCTGCGCTGTTTAATGCTAGTTGAAGTGGGTTAAGGGTAGATTGGGGGAGCCCCTGTAATATACAGTTTGCGAAGTCAAAGTGCGGTATAACCAGAGCCTGGTAGACCGTACGGAAATCATCTGGATCAATCAGTTGGCGGAGGTGTCTGAGGGAGAGAATCTTAAAATAAATTGTCCTTACGGTGTTGGCTATGTGGGTCTTCATATCTAGATTCTGATCCAAGGTCACTCCAAGGTATCGGATGTGGGATTTTACTTGCAGCTTGGCATCTTGAACTTCAAGAAATGTGGGTGATGTAAACTTAGGGTTCCTTGAGATGAAAAGAACCTCTGTTTTTTTGTTCTGGATTCTGAGATTTTGAGTCAGTAGCCAATCTGAGATGGCATTAAAACAGTTGGTTATGGGGGTGAGATTAATCTTATCTATGCAGAAAGGGATATATAGTAACACATCGTCAGCATATATCATGTAGTTGACATTGAAAGACTTGATAATGTTGCATAAGGGTTGCATGTAGATGTTGAATAATAGTGATGACAAAGAAGAACCTTGCGGGACTCCTTGTCCTTGGTGAAATGGATCTGATGTTTCGCCATTTGAGCGGACCTGCTGCCATCTTTCTGAGAGGTATGAGATGCACCAATCGAGGGCATTTCCACAAAGGCCCTTCTCTCTTAAGCGGATAATGAGCAGATCGTGACAGACCGAGTCAAAAGCAGCCGCGATATCTAAGAAGATGAGAACAAAGCCCTGTTTGATGTTGTCGATACCAGAGTTTAAGCTGTTGAGAAGAGAGGTGAGGAGCGTTTCGACGCCGTGGAATTCCCTAAATCCATGTTGACAGGTATCCAAAGGCGCTTCAATGTCGATATGATCTTGCAGTTGTCTGTAAGCTATTTTTTCAATTATTTTAGCAAGAGTGGGTATACTGGAGATAGGTCGGTAAGAGTCTGTTTTTTGTGGGTCTAACTTGAGGTTTTTTAGTAGAGGTCTGATGGAGGTCTGTTTGAGGGCAGCAGGGAATGAGCCGGTGTCAAAAGATAGGCTTATGATCTTGGATATTATTGGAGCAAGCTCTTTGCGAAGGTCTTTAATCCAAAAGGCTGGACACGGATCAGTATGTGCTGTGGATAAGTTGAGAGATGAGATTGTATCTTCAATTAGCTTCAGAGAGGGGGTTGAGAATGAAACTAACGGAGCTGGGAGACCATGAATATTCGGGATAGGGGGTATTGTAATTTTATTTGTACAGCACATCTTAGATTGTATGTAAAGGGCATATTCTTGTGGGTTGATTTCGCACTGTTGTTCCTGTGATGGTTCCTTGGCTAATTTCTTGACAAGGGTAAATAGATCATGGGGTTTGTTTATAGCACGTTTAAGGGAGTCTGAATGATATAGTCTCATTTTTTCTGAAATGGCTTTACGGTGGGCGTCAAGGTGCTGCAAGTATGAGGTCTGATTGGTATTGGTGCGTGATCTCCTCCATTTCTTCTCGAGTTTTCGCAAGAGTTTTAGGGATTCTTTCAGATCTGATGTAAACCAAGGTGCCGTAACTTTTCTTCTTGAGGGGTTGATTCTGGGTGGACGAAATGAAATGCGGTTGAGTCTGTTGTTCCAAGAAGTGATAATCTCATCCAGATTTAGGGTGGAGTCATTAAAGATTGCGTCAGTTTCCTCGAGTATCTGTTCCCTGTTAAAAGGTTGGAAGCTTCTGGATGTGGTATTTGAATATTTGTTTAGGTTCTTGACATCAGAATATTTAATCTTTTGAATGGGAATCTGGAACAAAATGAGATTATGATCTGACCATGGGACATCTGTAATTGATAGTATAATATTTTGAAGTTGATTGAGAGCTGATAGTGGGGCAAATATGAGATCCAGGATGTTACCTTTAGTATGTGTGGATTGTTGTATCACTTGCTTGTAACCTAAAGATTCTAGAGCATCTATAAAGGCATCAGATTGGTTGTCTTGTAGAGACGGTAGATTAATGTCTCCTAGGATCCAATTGGGTCTGTTTGGATTCTGTGAATTGGAGGCAAGATTTATGATAGTTGAAAGGTCATCTGGTGAAGGTGATGGCGCTATATATTCCAGTAATAACTCTCACCTTTATTGGGATCAAGCTGAAGCAGCTGGGAGCCTTGGGAATACTAAAAACAGCCAGTAGCCGTGGAGAACGCTGTCACGCCCCATGCTAAAGTGCGCTTGCCATAGGGGAGGAGAGGAAGGGGCCCTTTGGCTGCTCCCTCCTACAGTGTTTCTCCTTTTCAGCATTATAATGGAGGCATATCTTACTTAATTAGCAGCAGATTTGTCACAGTGATAGGACATGTGTGTGCTGAGAAGTTCAACATAATTCCATACCTGACCATGTAATATTCAGGTCAGTCACAAAGCAGGAGATATCAAAGCCTCTTGGGCTTCAGAAACAGCTTCAGCCAAATCTATTTTAAAGCTCCCAGACTCACCCCATGGCTTGCCTGGTAAAATCTGATTTAAAAATCCCTGCCCAAAAGCAGTATTGACTTGTCCACATTCTGAAATATTGTTGTTCAGGTATAGCTCAAGCCTCAGAAGCCAGCTGGTAGATCAGGGCTACAGAACACCACAACACACACTGTAAACCTCCAGTACTTAGGCGTCCATAGTCCTGCAGATTGGTGTCCAACTTAAGTGGGAATTTTTTGGGGGATGCCTAATCCTCCATCTGGCCCAGGTGAAGCCCTGTAGGACCTTTTCTGATGTCCAATTCTGCTGGAATCCACCAGGCCTTAATCCCGGTGACTTCAGCATCCATGTGGATCATTTGGAGTTGCAATCTACATGCAGCTTCTTGAACTCTGTAGATGGCTTAGGCTTGATCCAACTAGTTGACAAACTAGCTCACGCTGCAGGCTGCACACTTGCTAGATACTCCCTCCATAGCATCTGCTCCAAAAGCTATTAGTCGAGAACAGGCAAATCATTCCGCTTTCCTGGTCATAGTGTCCGAATTGCAGTTACTCTTCTGCAAGAAAAACAAAGGCATCCAACCAACTATTTACATCAACCCAGAAACCCTGATAAACTCCCCCAAGAAGCTTAACACCACTTTACACCCCTTCTTAGTTACTACACTAGTTGACTCCTGGAACAGTCTTTCAACCAATGCTGCTATTGCCCCACCGAAAATCTGTAAGATCAAAAGCCCAAAGCCTACTCCTTGATTAACGCAGAAACAGAAAGAAACAGAGAAATTGACACTAGATAAGGACCATATGGCCTGTGCGGTCTGATAGTAATAAGCTCTACAATCTCTTCCTTTCCCTTAGAGATCCTCTGTGCTTGTCCCATGCTTTCTTGAACTCAGATATTGTCCTTCCCTCCGCCACCTCCACTGGGGGGCTGTTCCACACATCCACCACTCTTTCTGTAATGTTTCCATAGATTATTCCTGAGTCTATCCTCTTTCACCTTCATCCTATGCTCCTTGTCTCAAAGCTTGCTTTCAATTGAAAGAGGCTCTCCTCCTGGAGGTATTTACAGTAAATGTCTATCATATCTCCCCTCTCCTGTCTTTCTTCCAAAGTGTACATATTAATATCTTTAAGTCTGTCTCCATATGCCTTATAATGAAGCCCACTGACCATGTTAGTAGCCACCCTCTGCACTGACTCCATCCTGTTTATATCCTTTTGAAGGTGTGATCTCCAGAATTGCACACGATACTCTAAATTAGATCTCACACAAGACTTATGCAAAGGCACTATCCAGTGGCAGGATTCGATCCGACCAGGAACTGATTCGGATCGATCCTGCCACTGAAGGAGCCAAGCGGGTGACGGCATGACATGCAATTGCATTGCTGGCGCTGCACCCTCAGCCCGCTGGCAGCCACCACAGGGCAAAAAGTCCCTGGTGACCCAGCAGCTTGATCCTCCCACCTGCCAGTGGTTTGACAGCTTTGGGGGTTTCTCCCCCCTACCACAGTCCCCCGATGCCATCAAAGTACTGGAGGGTGGGGGGATTCCTGCCAGTGCAGTGCCGACATTGGGATCCTGTTTTCGGCCCGGTTCCGCAAACCCAGCCCGTGGCAGGAGCCGGTTTGCATAAAAGTTCACTAGTCTGACCTTCAGCAGCATCTCCCTTACTTTCCCCACCATTGAGGTGAGGCCTACTGTCCTGTAGTTTCCACTTTTTTTGCTCCCGTTTTTCTGAAGAGGGACCCCATCTGCTTTTTCCCAGTCACATAGGACCTCTCCTGTCTCCAGGGATCAGTTAAACATATACCTCAGCGGACACCCCCAGAACATCTATGAGCTCCCTCAGTATCTTGGGATCTATTCCATCCAGTCCCATGACTTTGCCCACTTTCAGTCGCGCAAGTCCTTTGCAAACCTACTTTTCTGTGAACAGTACTGTATCTACTCCATTTTGATCTGTACTTTTGCTAGTGATTATCCGTGGTCCTTCTCCAGGGTTTTCTTCCGTGAATACCAAAGAGACGTATTTGTTTAAAGACACATTTTAGATAGAACGTGGAGGTGGGAATTGAGGCGTGAAGCTCGGAGCATCCTCAGTTCTAATGGTACTTTTGAAACAGCTTTGCTGAAGGTGGAGCCCTTTCTAAAACATGCAGGACAGAGGACGTGTAGGGGTACATTCGGATTTACATCCACCTGCAGCGGGAGGAGTCATTTCACAACCAGTACATGTCCGTGCTGGAATTTTAGAGTCCACGTGTAAATGTCGCCACTTCCATGTGTATCTGAGTCAATTTGCAAACCAAGATAGGTAGATACTGCTCATTAACACACAGGACTCGGTCCTTATCTCATTTCACTTTGGAGGGGAAAATAAACTTTGGGGGATTAAAGAGGGTATCCCCCTTAATTCTTCCTGTAAAGGGATGGCCAAAAGGAGCATTTTGTAATACCCCCTACGTCCCAGGGAGTAGGTGTACAACCAGACATGGACATTTTGGGCTTCCATGAAAAGGGGAATACACGTCTCGATTTTTGTCTTATCCAGGCCACACTCCTGACACGTCCCCTTGCTATTTCGACATGGTATGCACATCCATGTGTAGAATTAGCCTTTTCTAAAATCACGGTTTACACACGGATGCAATTTACGCATGTAAGTGGTCGTATTTACACATGTAAGTCTTCTAAAATAATATCCTTAACATTTCTGCGTTATTCCTACTTTTCACATAACAGTCTTCGGCATCCTTCAGTTTTGGAATTCCACCTCTGGCTTTTCTCCTTTCTTAAATTTACCTGAAGAAAGGCTTCTCATGTCACATCACTTAACATCTTCTGTCATTTTTCTTTTAATAGTTCCAAACATTCTATTTGATTTTTTGGCTACTGCTGTAACACAGAAACATAGAAACATGGTGACAGTAAAAGACCACATGGCCTATCTAGTCTGCCCTTCCTTATCAGCCACTACAACACTCCCCTTTTTTCCTTTAGAGATCCTCTGTGTTTTTCCCATGCTTCTTTGAATTCAGTTACTGTCCTCATCTCTACCACCTCCACTGGGAGACTATTCCATGGATCCACTACTCTTTCCATAAAGAAATATTTCCACATCTCACTCCTGAATCTATCCTCTTTCACCCTCATCCCATGTCCCCTCATAACAGAGCTTGCTTTCAATTGAAAGAGGCTCTCCCCCTGTGCATTTATACCACGGAGGTATTTAAACATTTCAGTCATATCACCTCTATCCCGCCTTTCCTCTAAGGTGTACATATTAAGATCCTTCAGTCTGTCCTCATATGCTTTATAATGAAGACCACTAACCATTTTAGTAGCCACCCTCTGCACCGACTCCATCCTGTTCACATCCTTTTGAAGGTGCGGTCTCCAGAATTGCACACTATACTCCAAATGAGGTCGCAAAATAAAGGGAATAGACGTCCAAGTTCTTGGGAACACCCTGCCAATGCCTCCACCATGCCCTTGTTCAGACCTGGACAAACTCTTACTGCGGACATCCCTAAACCTGGCTTCTAAAATAGCTCTTGAGGCATCTCCATGCTTTGGATATCTCTAGGCCCATTTTCAGATGTCCAAAGAATGGATGGGGCTTCTAAAATAACGCTCTAAGTTTTATCTGCCATCGCGATGCCCGGTCTCCCAGCCTCTCAAGGCTCTCCTGCAGTTTCTCACAATCTGCATGCACTTTAACAACCTTGAATAATGTGGTGTCATCTGCAGATCTGATGACCTCACTCGTTGTTCCCATTTCCAGATCAGTTCTAAATATATTAAAGCAGCGGTCCCAGTGCAGGTCCCTGGGGAATTCCACTATTCACCTTCCTCCACTGAGAAAATTTGACCATGCATTCCTTTTGTCTTTTACACAGTGCCCAATCCACAATAGGACGCTGCTTCCTAGCCCATGTCTTTTTCATTTCCTCAGGAGTCTTCCACGAGGGACTTTGTCAAATGCATTTTGAAAGTCCTGGTACACTATGCTAACTGGCTCTCCTTTATGCACATAAGAAACGTAGCAGATTGGTGAGGCAAGCCAGGGAGTCTGCTACCATAAGGAATGCACAATTACATGGGTAGCTTTGCTTTCCTCATTGCCAAGTGTAATAATTATTCTCAGATCTACAACTTGCCGTCTCTGCGGGGAACGTTTCTGGGAAAACGTGCATACTTTTGAATAAATGACAGTGTGAGCGTTATTCTGATCTCTGTCCCATCTCCATTCCCAGGAACCTCAGTCTGCGTGTAAAAGTACTTGTGCTTCCCAAAAAGAAGAGAACTTTTACCCGTGGAGAGGGTGGCCAGTAATGAACACCCTGATTTCCTAATGTAAAATGGTATTTTAGCCATGGAAAAGGATTTTGCTATTTCTGCAAACCCTGTGGGATAAAGCGACACATGGGCTTTGCAGGCTGAGGGTGACTACTATCCTCTCAATGGTCAGGGGGTTCAGCTGCTAAGGGGCAGACCTTTTCCTCTGCTAAAAATTAAGTCTAATTGCCCGCACTTTGCCACGGCCATTTTGCAGTGAGTACATCACGCACAGTTTTCCATGTTAGTTTTACATCAGCCCCCATTTTTCTTCTTCCTTCCCCCGGACCCTCTCCTTCATCGCAGCTCACTGAAAATCTGCAAGGTAGCGCACAGTCGCTTATAAACAGGAGAGACTGTTCAGCAGTAAGAGTACGAATTTTTCAGCTTTTTTCTTGGTTTGTTTGTCTCAGACTACTTGCAAAACTTGCACTCCAAGCATTTGCAGGATACAGTCTCTCCGACCTAGCGCTTTTTATCAGTTCTTTGTCTGCTGCAGCTATAATTAGGGATGTAAAATATTAACTGTTAAGTAAAGATTTTTTGTTTAGTTCATTTTCTGTTTCATGTTAGTTGCTGGGACGGGAGGAAGTGACTGGGATCATGGCTGCCTTCAGGGTAGTTGCTCTGTTGCGCGTCAAGCTGGGTACATGGGGGGAGGGTATTGCGCTGGCAACTCTCACGCTAGTGGATCCGTTTCAGGTCCCAGCCGCGACTGTTGATAGCTATGCTGGAGGGTAGGCAGGAGGTGGAATTGTAGCTCCCAAAAAGAGTGTCTGTTCCACAGTGCTGTGGATGGCGGTACTTCCCGGGGTGAATCCCATGTGTGGTTATAGTGGTGTTGTGGGGGGGGGGGGGGTGAGGGAAGGATTATGGAGGAACATACCAGTGCCATTGATGGGAGGCTGGGCCTGCCCACAGATTTTGCTCCTTTGCAAACTGCCTGGAGAATCCTCTGTTGTTCTTTATGACCTATTTTCTGTGACCCAGGCTCTTAAGGAGTTGGAAGCAGACTATGCTTCAATTTTTCTTAAAAAATCCAGACTTCAGACTAGCTGCACCTCATCCCTCCTCTTCCACTGTGGGCACATCTCGGAGGGTAGGGAATTCAGAAGCTGCCTTTCCCTTAACACTTAAACAGTTGACTGTTTATATTTTAGTAGTTTGGTCAGTTTTTTAAACCATCCCTAGTTATAATCTCCTCATGTGCCTTATTCACTCACTTTCGAAAGTATTATACTCGTGCACACAGGACAGACATGTTCACGGCTCTCCTAGGACCTGTTCTCAAAGACGGGGCTCCTCTTTTCCACTTCAGAATTAGTTCTCATTATCACATAGTAAAAATAAATTATAACCAGCTACAGTCTGCGAACAAGCCACAATCTTCAAACCGCTAGCTATGATTTGGAAATCGTTAGCCATGATTCACAGATCATGACAGTAAAACACGGGTTGGCCGAATTATTTTGCATTGCCAGATAACTGTCCACAGCTTCAGAGGTACGACATTCTTATCTAGCTCCCAAGGTGGAGGACTTGTCCCAGTACTTTCAGGGCAAGATCCAGACCCTTAGCAATGCTTTGATGGAGGAAAAATGAAGTATGATAAAGCCTGTAGCAGAGAATTCCAACAATCTGCAATTCATTGCGAGAGAGGCTGGTACCATTGTTTTGGGGGGAATTGAGAGAAAGCGAATTCCAGAAATGAAATTTATGCAGACTTGGCAACATACCCAGAGGCTGTGTGGTCTAAATCTCTTGACGGTGTAGACTGTGACATTGGGTCCCAGCCAGTTCCTTCCCCTACCCAAGCACGTAAATCAGATGGACAGCTTGTGGAGAATAATGCCTAGAGATATCACCGAATCAAAGTGATCGAACTCCTTCCCTGATCGTAAACTACCTGGCCCAGGCAACAACAGCAGCTGCAGATCTGTGAAGATAATTTGAAGCTGGAATTGACTCTCGGCAAGAGCGCTGGTGCTTTGTACTCTAGGCGATGTCTCTGTTGACTCTCTGACATAAATGCATGGTGCAGGGTCTGGCTCTCTGATTGTCTCACTGTGCCCCTTTCTTTAGGTCACAGCAAATTCCATAGCAGATCTTCTGATACACCGACAGAAAATTCAGTCCTGCCCAGACGTGGCCCAAACTTGATGCAAATCTCACTCTTGTCCTTGTCCTTGTCAATGCTACAACATTTGCAGCATTTGACAATTTAAGAAGCCTCTAGAAACTGTATCTATAGGGTCTGCTACCCTAATTTGTAATGCGCTTTAGTAAGCGAGCCCCTCAGAGATTCAGGGAGGGCCTTTCATATGTGTTAAAACTGTACCAGGAAATCAACAAATGGAGAGTCTTGATCTGCAGTGCGATTCTCCACTAAAATGAAAAAATGAACCGGGTAAGCTTGGTGGTTGCTTGTCTACCCCAGCGCCGCTCGCTCCTCCAGCTCCCCTTATGGCCGGTACATCCATCGGATCCACTTGCAAGCTGCCGTTCACTAGAGTATCAGCCAAGATGCTGTATAACCCAGGTTAGGTTGCCTCACGTGATTACTGGATTGTCACTTCCTGCGATCTGCATAATGCTGGAGCTTTTGTTTGCGTAAGACGGTGCCAAGCATCTCATGGAAACTGCGTGTCAAAGGCTGCGTGTAACGCTCAAAAAAACCAAACCAATTTCATGACGTGTGCAAGGAAGCCAAAGACACAAGAGAAGCAGGTTTGATTTAGGAACCTGCATCCTTAGTTTTCTTTCTAGACCCTGTAATTTTATTTCACTGCTATTATCCCTATGATATATTTTTTGATTTTGCCTTTTTATTTTAATTGCGTCCCATATTACTTTGGCAGCATGTGCAAATTGTCCTGCCAATAAAGTTCTCTGGATCTGAACTTGATTTGTAAAGGAATGTGCATATGGAAGGGAAAGATGGCAGGAAAGAGCAAAACAAGAACAGAGAAGAGTTTCCAAGAGAAAAAAATGACTGAAACTCCTTCAAGCACCTGTTCTCCTAGGACAAGCAGGAGGAGTCAGCCACAAGTGGTGACGTCTGCCTACGGCGCCATAGATGGACTACTCTCCAATCCTCTGGTCCACCCCTAGCTAGCCCGTTTCAGACTTTCCGCCTTGTCTGCAAGACGGATCTCTCCACTCTCTGACTGATTCTAAATCTACAAAAACAGAAACAAAAAAAGAAGAAAGAAAGGCCATTGAAGCCCAGAAGAACCAAACATACCTGCAATGCCTAAGATGGGGTTTGAGAAGTGCCCCAGTGCTCCAGGAAGATGAGCACCTCGCACACACATGAGCACCGCCTACGCTGTCTGGGTATGGATCACTTTGTAGATGACTGTGTGCTCTGTGCCTGTGTGTCCCTGAGGGCTAGAATGTCCCGTGGCCACATGCTCCAGGACATCCTTAGACAAGCTCTGCCTCAAGCCTCCGGCCTTCCTCCTGTTCCCAGCCAGCCCAGAGAGACTCCTGCTTTGGCCTGGGATGCACCTTCTGAGGCCTCCGTCCCTGGCCGCAAACCTCCCGTGAATGTAACTGCTCTCCCCGGCCCTGGTCCAGAGCCCGCACCCACGTGGGACCCCAGCCATGTTGCCACCGTGCCTCCTGGCATCTCTTCCAGCCTCCTTGGCAACACCTCCGGGTCTGGCCCTGCACCGCAGACCTCCATCTGGATGGGTCAAGTGGTCTTCTGCCATCATCTACTGTGTGAGGGGACAGCACAGGCCCCACGACAGCCAACTTTACTGGGCCTCTTGCATTGTTTGAAAATTGTTTTAAAATGTATTGGAGAATTAAATGTCAAATGAAGTAAACGACCGTGCTAATTGTGTTATTGTGATAAGCATCACAGCCGTTACAAAAGTCAGTCATTGGAAAATCTGCAACACCCTAAATAACAAATCAAGCTGAGGCTAGGCCCCTTCAGAGACTCATTGGTCCTAGTGTCTTGCCCCCTCTCCTCTCTCGTCAGGCCTGTGCACAGAATGGGAAGAAAGAGGAGGAAAGAGGAAGGAGAGGGAAATGGACAGGAGGAGGAGAGGATGAGGAAAAGGTGGGAGGAAGGAAACGAAGGAGAGGAAGTGGACGGAGATGAGTGGAAGGAGAGAGAAGGGGGAACATAAGAACATAAGATATGCCATACTGGGTCAGACCAAGGTCCATCAAGCCCAGTATTCTGTTTCCAACAGTGGCCAATCTAGGTCATATGTACCTAGAAGTTTCCCCAAGGGACACAGGTTCCACAATGCTTGTATTGGTTCAAGCATTGATATCCTGGGTCCCTTCTTAATAATGGTTTATGGACCTTTCCTCCAGGAACTTGTCCAAACCTTTTTTAAACCCAGCTACACTAACAGCCTTTACTACATCCTCCGGTAACAAATTCCAGAGTTTGATTACACGTTGAGTGAAAAAATATTTTCTTTCATTAGTCTTAAATAGTTTACCCTGTAGCTTCATTGCATGTCCCCTAGTCTTTCTATATTCTGATAAGGTAAACAATCGATCTACGTTTACCCGTTCCACTCCGTTCATTAATTTATAGACTTCTATCATATCTCCCCTCAGCCGTCTCTTTTCCAGGTTAAAGAGCCCTAACCTTTTAAGCCTTTCTTCATAGGAGTATCCTTCCATCCCCTTTACCATTTTGGTGGCTCTTCTCTGAACCTTTTCTAAAATCGCTATATCCTTTTTAAGATACGGTGACCAGAATTGCACACAATATTCAAGGTGCGGTCTCACCATGGAACGATATAGAGGCATTATAATATCTTTTGTTTTATTTTCCATTCCTTTACTTATGATACCTAGCATTCGATTTTCTCTCTTGGCTGCTGCTGCACACTGGGCCGAGGGTTTTAACATGGTATCCACAATGGCGCCTAAATCTTTTTCCTGGGTGGTGGTTCCTAATGTGGAACCTTGCATCGTGTAACCATAGTTTGGGTTGTTCTTCCCTAGGTGCATAACCTTGCACTTGTCCACATTAAATTTTATCTGCGATTTCGATGCCCAGTCTTCCAATTTATCAAGATCCTCTTGCAATTTTCCACAATCCTCTTCGCTTTTAACAACTTTAAATAGTTTTGTGTCATCTGCAAATTTGATAACCTCACTCGTTATTCCACTTTCCAGGTCATTTATGAATACGTCAAAAAGCAGCGGACCCAGCACAGATCCCTGGGGTACACCACTATTCACCTTTCTCCATTGGGAAAATTGGCCATTTAGCCCTACCCTCTGCTTTCTATCTTTTAACCAGTTCCTGATCCACAATAGTACACTGCCTCCTATCCCATGACTCTTTAGTTTTGCCAAAAGTCTCTCAAGAGGGACCTTGTCAAAGGCTTTCTGAAAGTCCAGATACACTATATCAACCGACTCACCTTTGTCCACCTGATTATTCACTCCTTCAAAAAAACATAACAGATTAGTAAGACAAGATCTTCCTTGTCTAAAGCCATGTTGGCTGTCTCCCATTAGGTCATGACTATCTACATGCTGAGTAATTTTATTCTTTATGATGGTTTCTACCATTTTTCCCGGTACTGACGTCAGGCTCACCAGTCTGTAGTTTCCCGGATCACCCCTGGAACCCTTTTTAAAATTGGTGTTACATTGGCGATCCTCCAATCTTCAGGTATTAGAGATGATTTTAATGATAGTTCACAGATTACTAATAGCAGGTCTGCAATCTCATATTTCAGTTCTTTCAACACCCTTGGATGTATACCATCCGGCTCAGGTGATTTGCTACTCTTCAGTTTATCTAACAGTTGTAATAGATCTTCCCGATGTATCGATATTTTCTTCAATTCTTCCGCACCTTTAAATACCACTTCAGTCATGAGTAACATCCCTACATCTTCCTCAGTAAAGACTGAAGCAAAGAATTCATTCAGTCTCTCCGCTATCGCCTTGTCGCCTCTTAGTGCTCCTTTAACCCCTTTATGATCTAATGGACCAACTGACTCTCTCACAGGTTTTTTGCTACGAATGTACTTGAAAAGGTCTTTACTTCGTGTTTTTGCTTCCACAGCAAGCTTCTTCTCAAATTCTCCCTTTGCCTGCCTTATCAATGCCTTGCATTTGACTTGCCAGTGCTTGTGTTGTTTCCAGGTTTCGTCGTTTGGCTCTTTTTTCCATTTCCTGAAAGATGCTTTTTTGGCAACAACAGCCTCTCTGTCCTCACCTTTAAACCATGCTGGCAGTTTTTTGGACTTCCTTCCACTTTTCTTAAAGCGTGGAATACAGCTGGTCTGGGCTTCCAAGATAGTATTTTTCAACAACAGCCAAGCCTGATGTACATCTTTAACCTTTGCAACTGCTCCTTTTAGTTTTTTCTTAACTGTTTTCCTCATTTTATCATAGTATCCCTTTCAAAAGTTAAAAGGTAGTACTGTGGATTTCCTTACTATCCCTCCTCCACTAATTAAATCAAAGGCGATCATGCTATGATCACTATTGCCAAGTGGCCCCAACAACCTTATCTCTTGCACTAGATCTGGTGTTCCAGTAAGGACTAGGTCTAATATGGCTTCCCCTCTGGTCGGTTCATGAACCAGCTGCTCCAAGAAGCAGTCATTTATTTCATCTAGGAACTTTATCTCCCTAGCATGTCCTGACGTGACACTGACCCAGTCGATACCGGGGTAGTTGAAATCACCCATTATTATTACTGTGCTGTGACTTTTATTAGCTTCCTTGATTTCTTTGAGCATTTTATCATCCATTTGGTCATTCTGGCCAGGCGCTCGATAGTACACCCCCACTGCCATTGCCTTCCCCCTTTTACATGGAATTTCAATCCATATAGACTCTACAGCAGATTTTGCGTCCTGCAAAACTTTAATCCTTTCTGACTCAATGCCCTCTCTAACATAGAGAGCAACCCCTTCACCAATTTGATCAGCTCTATCATTTCGATATAGTTTGTACCCAGGTATCACAGTGTCCCACTGGTTGTCCTCCTTCCACCATGTCTCTGATATTCCAATCATATCTAACCTTTCATTTAGTGCTATATATTCTAACTCTCCCATCTTATTTTTTAGACTTCTAGCATTTGCATACAAGCATTTTAGAGAATGTATTTTATTCATATTAATTTGGCTATTGTTAGACATGGGTAATTTGGGATCTTTAAGCTCTGTCTGCTCCATACTTGAGGGCATTTGGGCTACTTTACTCTTTTGTGGAACCTCTCTGCTTTTGGTAGTATCCTTCAAGGATACATTCTTCCGAACCATCCGCTCTTGGGCGACTGTCAGCTTTCCCCTAATATCTAGTTTAAAAGCTGCTCTATCTCCTTTTTAAAGGTTAATGCCAGCAGCCTGGTTCCATCCCGGTTAAGGTGAAGCCCATCCCTTCGGAAGAGCCCCTCCTTTCCCTAGAATGTTCCCCAGTTCCTAACAAATCCAAAACCCTCATCTCTGCACCATTGTCTCATCCATGCATTGAGACTCCGGAGCTCTGCCTACCTTTTGGGTCCTGCGCGTGGAACAGGAAGCATTTCGGAGAACGCTACCCTGGAAGTTCTGGATTTCAACTTCCTACCTAAAAGCCTAAATTTAGCCTCCAGAACCTCCCTACCACATTTTCCTATGTCATTGGTACCGACATGTACCAAGACAGCAGACTCCTCCCTAGCACTATCTAAGACCTTATCTAGGTGGGAAGGAATGGGAGACATCAGAAAAGAGAGTGAGTGAGGAGGAGGAGGAGGATTGAGAGAGGAGAAGAAACATGGAGAGCAGGGAGAAGGAGGTGGAGTGAAAAAGGACAAAAGGCATTGAGAGAAGGAGACAGAGGAGGAATGAAGGGGATTTCCCACAGCTTGCAACGCCCAGGTTTGTGTGGAACGATCTACAAGTAAGCACTTTGCTTTACTGATCTAAGGGCCCTTTGCAAAGCTCCACAGAGGGTTGCCTCCTATCTAAGCAGATGGATTTGGGAAGGAAAGGGATATTTTCATGTACTGCAGTATATGGACTCATGGATTTGCTTTGCTGGGCTGGTAGAAGATGGTCAGTGCTTCTGCTTGCCCTTTCCGAGCCTACCACTAGAGGGAGAACAGGAGCTCTTCCTCCTAGTCTGAAGGACCATTAACCACAGTGCTGAGAGGGCCTGTGAGAACGTCACTACTGCTGTGTTGGTGGCTTCAGGGATGAGGACACAGCTATTCTCAGGCCATCAACTCATAACACATATGGCACCTAAAGACAAGCACATTT
This sequence comes from Ichthyophis bannanicus, assembly GCA_033557465.1. Classification (NCBI taxonomy): domain Eukaryota; kingdom Metazoa; phylum Chordata; class Amphibia; order Gymnophiona; family Ichthyophiidae; genus Ichthyophis; species Ichthyophis bannanicus. The sequence continues at coordinate 1,875,307,273 of CM066031.1, read as the reverse complement.
CTATAGGAGGGATCAATAAAATCAATATGCAGCAGTTACTGGGAAATTCCTCATATACAGGCCATTGAACAACATTCGGACAGAGGTAACTTTACATCAAACTTCAAAATATCTTCTGCCATCCAGCCCTGAACCAGAGGTTCTGAATCCTGATCCCTCCAGCCTAGAAGTAATGGTCTCTGTATCCCAGTTCCCATCCACCGATCCCTCTGCTCCTAGAGGTAATGGTCTCTGTGTCCCTGTTCCCATCCCCCGATCCCTCTGGACCTAGAGGTAATGGTCTCTGTATCCCAGTTCCCATCCACCGATCCCTCTGCTCCTAGAGGTAATGGTCTCTGTGTCCCTGTTCCCATCCCCCGATCCCTCTGGACCTAGAGGTAATGGTCTCTGTGTCCCTGTTCCCATCCCCCGATCCCTCTGGTCCTAGAGGTAATGGTCTCTGTATCCCTGTTCCCATCCCCCGATCCCTCTGGACCTAGAGGTAATGGTCTCTGTATCCCTGTTCCCATTCCCCGATCCCTCTGGTCCTAGAGGTAATGGGCTCTGTGTCCCTGTTCCCATCCCCCGATCCCTCTAGTCCTAGAGATAATGGTCTCTGTGTCCCTGTTCCCATCCCCCGATCCCTCTGGTCCTAGAAATAATGGTCTCTGTGTCCCTGTGCCCATCCCCCGATCCCTCTGGTCTTAGAGGTAATGGGCTCTGTGTCCCTGTTCCCATCCCCCGATCCCTCTGGTCCTAGAGGTAATGGTCTCTGTGTCCCTGTTCCCATCCCCCGATCCCTCTGGACCTAGAGGTAATGGTCTCTGTATCCCTGTTCCCATCCCCCGATCCCTCTGGCCCTAGAGGTAATGGGCTCTGTGTCCGTGTTCCCATCCCCCGATCCCTCTGGTCCTAGAGGTAATGGTCTCTGTGTCCCTGTGCCCATCCCCCGATCTCTCTGGCCCTAGAGCTAATGGTCTCTTTGTCCCTGTTCCCATCCCCCGATCCCTCTGGACCTAGAGGTAATGGTCTCTGTATCCCTGTTCCCATCCCCCGATCCCTCTGGTCCTAGAGGTAATGGGCTCTGTGTCCCTGCTCCCATCCCCCGATCCCTCTGGTCCTAGAGGTAATGGTCTCTGTGTCTCTGTGTCCCTGTTCCCATCCCTCGATCCCTCTGGTCCTAGAGGTAATGGTCTCTGTATCCCTGTTCCCATCCCCCGATCCCTCTGGTCCTAGAGGTAATGGTCTCTGTGTCCCTGTTCCCATCCCACGATTCCTCTGGTCCTAGAGATAATGGTCTCTGTATCCCTGTTCCCATCCCCCGATCCCTCTAGTCCTAGAGGTAATGGTCTCTTTATCTCTGTGCCCATCCCCCGATCCCTGTGGTCCTAGAGGTAATGGTCTCTGTGTCCCTGTTCCCATCCCCCGATCCCTCTGGTCCTAGAGGTAATGGTCTCTGTGTCCCTGTGCCCATCCCCCGATCCCTCTGCTCCTAGAGGTAATGGTCTCTGTATCCCTGTTCCCATCCCCCGATCCCTCTGGTCCTAGAGGTAATGGGCTCTGTGTCCCTGTTCCCATCCCCCGATCCCTCTGGTCCTAGAGGTAATGGTCTCTGTGTCCCTGTTCCCATCCCCCGATCTCTCTGGTCCTAGAGGTAATGGTCTCCGTGTCCCTGTTCCCATCCCCCGATCTCTCTTGTCCTAGAGGTAATGGTCTCTGTATCCCTGTTCCCATCCCCCGATCCCTCTGGTCCTAGAGATAATGGTCTCTGTATCCCTGTTCACATCCCCCGATCCCTGTGGTCCTAGAGGTAATGGTCTCTGTGTCCCTGTGCCCATCCCCCGATCCCTCTGGTCCTAGAGGTAATGGTCTCTGTGTCCCTGTTCCCATCCCCCGATCCCTCTGGTCCTAGAGGTAATGGTCTCTGTGTCCCTGTTCCCATCCCCCGATCCCTCTGGTCCTAGAGGTAATGGTCTCTGTGTCCCTGTTCCCATCCCCCAATCCCTCTGGTCCTAGAGGAAATGGGCTCTGTGTCCCTGTTCCCATCCCCCGATCCCTCTGGTCCTAGAGGTAATGGTCTCTGTGTCCCTGTTCCCATCCCCCGATCCCTCTGGACCTAGAGGTAATGGTCTCTTTGTCCCTGTTCCCATCCCCCGATCCCTCTGGACCTAGAGGTAATGGTCTCTGTGTCCCTGTGCCCATCCCCGATCCCTCTGGTCCTAGAGGTAATGGTCTCTGTATCCCTGTGCCCATTCCCCGATCCCTCTGGTCCTAGAGGTAATGGTCGCTGTATCCGTGTTCCCATCCCCCGATCCCTCTGCTGCTAGAGGTAATGGTCTCTGTGTCCCTGTGCCCATCCCCCGATCCCTCTGGCCCTAGAGGTAATGGTCTCTGTGTCCCTGTGCCCATCCCCGATCCCTCTGGTCCTAGAGGTAATGGTCTCTGTATCCCTGTTCCCATCCCCCGATCCCTCTGGTCCTAGAGGTAATGGTCTCTGTGTCCCTGTGCCCATCCCTCGATCCCTCTGGTCCTAGAGGTAATGGTCTCTGTGTCCCTGTTCCCATCCCCCGATCCCTCTGGACCTAGAGGTAATGGTCTCTGTATCCCTGTTCCCATCCCCCGATCCCTCTGGTCCTAGAGGTAATGGTCTCTGTGTCCCTGTGCCCATCCCTCGATCCCTCTGGTCCTAGAGGTAATGGTCTCTGTATCCCTGTTCCCATCCCCCGATCCCTCTGGTCCTAGAGGTAATGGTCTCTTTATCTCTGTGCCCATCCCCCGATCCCTGTGGTCCTAGAGGTAATGGTCTCTGTGTCCCTGTTCCCATCCCCCGATCCCTCTGGTCCTAGAGGTAATGGTCTCTGTGTCCCTGTTCCCATCCCCCGATCCCTCTGGTCCTAGAGGTAATGGTCTCTGTGTCCCTGTTCCCATCCCCCGATCCCTCTGGACCTAGAGGTAATGGTCTCTGTATCCCTGTTCCCATCCCCCGATCCCTCTGGTCCTAGAGGTAATGGTCTCTGTGTCCCTGTGCCCATCCCCTGATCCCTCTGGTCTTAGAGGTAATGGTCTCTGTGTCCCTGTGCCCATCCCCGATCCCTCTGGTCCTAGAGGTAATGGTCTCTGTATCCCTGTGCCCATCCCCCGATCCCTCTGGTCCTAGAGGTAATGGGCTCTGTGTCCCTGCTCCCATCCCCCGATCCCTCTGGTCCTAGAGGTAATGGTCTCTGTGTCTCTGTGTCCCTGTTCCCATCCCTCGATCCCTCTGGTCCTAGAGGTAATGGTCTCTGTATCCCTGTTCCCATCCCCCGATCCCTCTGGTCCTAGAGGTAATGGTCTCTGTGTCCCTGTTCCCATCCCCCGATTCCTCTGGTCCTAGAGATAATGGTCTCTGTATCCCTGTTCCCATCCCCCGATCGCTCTAGTCCTAGAGGTAATGGTCTCTTTATCTCTGTGCCCATCCCCCGATCCCTGTGGTCCTAGAGGTAATGGTCTCTGTGTCCCTGTTCCCATCCCCCGATCCCTCTGGTCCTAGAGGTAATGGTCTCTGTGTCCCTGTGCCCATCCCCCGATCCCTCTGCTCCTAGAGGTAATGGTCTTTGTATCCCTGTTCCCATCCCCCGATCCCTCTGGTCCTAGAGGTAATGGGCTCTGTGTCCCTGTTCCCATCCCCCGATCCCTCTGGTCCTAGAGGTAATGGTCTCTGTGTCCCTGTTCCCATCCCCCGATCTCTCTGGTCCTAGAGGTAATGGTCTCCGTGTCCCTGTTCCCATCCCCCGATCTCTCTTGTCCTAGAGGTAATGGTCTCTGTATCCCTGTGCCCATCCCCCGATCCCTCTGGCCCTAGAGGTAATGGGCTCTGTATCCTTGTTCCCATCCCCCGATCCCTCTGGTCCTAGAGGTAATGGTCTCTGTGTCCCTGTTCCCATCCCCCGATCCCTCTGGCCCTAGAGGTAATGGGCTCTGTGTCCCTGTATTCATCCTCTGAGCCCTCCAGTCTTAAAGATGACAGGTTCTGAATCCATGTACGAGGTAATAGTTTATGGACCTTTTCTCCAGGAACCTGTCCAAACCTCATTGGAGAGCTTCCTGATTGGACAGGAATGCAAAGCCCTCTCCAGATTGGAGGACAACATGAAGGAGGCGGAACCAAGGCTACAGAACTAGAAAACCTCTCTCTTCACAAGCAGCCAGTGGTCCAGAGCTCCAGCAGTGGGTGAGACTTGGGGCTGGTGGGCGTAAGGGAAAGGGAGGGGAGTTAGGAGAGAAGTTATTAAAGTTAAATCCATAATCTTTAAAGGTTTGCTTAAGTCATTACGGTATAGTTGGTTGTTTGAACTTCCATAATTCTCTCTTATCCTATATTGCTATTTCACCTGACCTGCTTGAACCACTTATCATAATACGGGTTGTACATACTGCATTATTTTAGCACAATACTTGATGCATATATTTTGTAAATAAATTGTAAATACTGTTTAAGCCAGCCTTGTTCACAGCAGTGTTTTTTGAGAGGTTTTCCTGGGGTGCAAGGAGGGAAATCTACCCACTAGCACCTTTCTTCTGGCCTCAAGGGCGGGCTCTGTCGGTCCTTGTCAGTGTGATTCCTGGTGTCTCCACCTGAGGAAGAACGTACTACTTCTTCTGCTACTGAACATTTGTATAGCGCTACAAGACGAGCGCCGCGCTGCACAGACACATGTAAAAGACGGTCCCCGCTCACCAGAGCTTACAATCAAGTCAAGGTAGACAATGCAGTAGCTGTAGGCACGGGATACATCTAGGGGAAATGGTAAGAAAACACAAAGGAGACCAGGCGAGTCAAGATCTGAAAGCGGCAGCGAAGAGGTGAGTTTTCAGCCTGGATTTAAAAAGGGTCAGAGAAGGCGCCTGACGTACAAACTCAGGTAGTTTGTTCCAGACATGGTAAAAGGAGTGAGCAATAGAAGAGAAGGGCAGGGATAGAAGCAGTTTAGCAGAAGAGCGGGGTTCCCAAGGATGGGTTTAGGGAGAGATACGAGAAGAAAGGTAGTGAGGAGCTGCAGAATGAAAGAACAGATCTCTCTCCCCTTCAATCTGTTCAACACTCTGCTGTGCGGCTAATCTTCCACCAGCCTCGTCATGCTCATGTGACCCCTCTTCTCAAGTCACTTCATCGGCTCCCCATCCATTTCCGCATCCAGTTCAAACTTCTCCTGCTGACCTGTAAGTGCGTTCACTCTGCAGCTGGTCTCCTTGTGTTTCCTTACCATTCCCCCTAGATGCATCTCGTATCTACAGCTACTGCATTGTCTGTCTTGACTAGATTGTAAGCTCTGATGAGCAGGGACTGTCTCTTACATGTCTGTGCAGCGTTGGGTACATCTTATAGTGATATACAAATGTTCATTAGTAGTAGTAGTAGTATCTTCTTCCCCAAGTGGAGGGCACCAGGGACCAAACTGACAAGGAGCGACGGAGCCCGCCCTCGAGGGGACTCCAGCCAGACCAGTCCTGGACCCAGAAGCACACCTATACTATGTGAACCAATGCATCCCCCAATGCTGAGAGTTGCCCAGTGACAGATGGAGAAACTCTAGGCCTATCCGTCCGCATCACCATAGCAAAGGATTCCATGGTGAGATGGACGCATCTACCAGGTGCTCACCATCTTGCTCCGCCCTCCAGATCTCCTGCTATAGCACATGTGAAAGAGTACTCTTCTGAATTATATTAGCAACGTCTAGCCTGATATTCCAAGGACGTTCTGTATTCATTGGTGGCTGATGAAAGCATAACTTTGCTAGTCACGTGTTTTGAAAATTATACAGATAGTATTGGACTGGAAATCTAACTGAATGACCCAGTACTATTCGTATGTAATTGAAAGTGGCTCTGGGGCAGAGTGTGGCTGGATTTTCAGTTTATCTAGTCAAGAGCGATATTCAGCTGCTATCTAGTTAACCATTTAGTTTAGGCCTACTGCCTAGCAGACTGAACTTTAATGGACAGCACAGGTGCAGTGGCCGAATTACATGGATATACTCATTGCCGCTCAGCACATAGGCACCGGCAGAAAATATATCTATCAATGCACGTACCAGGGCTTAGGTTAATACACTTGTTGTACTGACTGAATAGTTCCTTGTTCGTTATTTTTATTGTTTGGGCTGGTCGTCTTGTTCTGCTAAGATCTGATGCCACACGCTTTCTTTTACAATTACCTGGGGATCTCCCCCCTATTTCCTATCCTCTGCCATGTTAGTTTAGTCCAGTCATTGCAGTAAGGTCCCAGTGCAGGGCTCCCAGCAGAGCTGGCCCCAGAGTTGGTTCAAGGTGTTGGCACTCTAAGTCTTATCCCTGCCCTGGCTGATGCCTGCACCCCCTGGAAAGGGGAAGGCCTGAGTTTAGAATCAAACCCAGGTCCCATAGCAATGCATACCTCACCATCAGGCAACCGGGCTGGCTCTTAGTTAATAACTTTAAACAAAATGCAAGTATGCAAACACCTCCCAGCAGAGTTGAAGGGCTTTCTCCTATGTCTAGCGCCAACAGAAGCCATGTTTCCATGGACATCTGCATCGCGGGTGCTAAGAAACATCACCAAACTCCTCCTAATATTTCATCCAAACTTCTAATACAGGGGTTGTATCTGGACTATGTCACCGACTCATGTTTGAAATGTCACTTCAATCGTAGTCACGCTTGGATTTACATCTCACACACCTGTGGTCGCAGACTCTTCAGCACACTCCCCCAGTCGGCTGGAGGGTGTGGGGAGAAGATCATATGGGAGGGGGGAATCCTCCTGAGGTGTCATGAATGGAGTAGGCATCCCTTGCCACATGCCCACTGCCCCCAATGGGAACTCCAGATCTGTCCACACTGCTCATATACTAATTCGGCTCCCAGCTGTGAGAGATGTGCACCTCCAGGGGGAAGGTTTGGTGAGTCAGGAAGGCCAGTGGGCTCTACTGCAGTTTGCCTGAGAGGTTTAGTTGTGACAAAATGAAAAGGAAGAATGAGAGTCAGGTATCCAATGCCCAGAATGTCTTTTTCCTCTCTGTTCAGCATTTATACAGCACCCCAACCATATGGAAAAGCAGATCCAAGAAATGGGCGTTACGCTGGCACAGGGGAAAACTGGGAGAGATTTCAGTTGAGATTTCAGACCAACAAATGAGCTGAATTAACACAAGATTAATACATGTGACCAGTAATGTCACTGCCGCCGATGATGAAGATGGACGGGAGGAATTTTCCCTATTTTCTAACTGTGACGGACAGCACTTGGATGAAGAAGCAACAGGAGTTAATGAACTAAAACTGTAGTGCCTTTAGGGGTCCTGGGCACTACTGGATCCCATGCAGGCAATGATAGTTTCATTGGGCCAAAGGAAAGGTCATCCAAGGATGCTTCTGCATCAGGACTGAAGGATCATCTAGTCTAGTGGTTGGAGCAGGGCACTGAGAACCCTGCTGCTCCTTGTCATCTTGGGCGTGTTGCTTAATTCTTCATTTCCTCGGGTACAAAATTAGATTGTAAGCAGAGAAATACCTACTGTACCCAAACTCACTTTGAACTGCTTCCAAAACTATCTGAGCTAAACATGAATAAATAGAAGGTGATATGGAAGAACCGTAGAGAAGAGAAGCAGGAGATGATAGCGACATTCGGAGCCCTCCAAGAGTTAAATGGCGCATATAAAGCAAAGTTTTCCAAGAGGAAAGAGAGTTCAAGAGAAGGGGTTATGAGATGAGACTGCAAAGGCAGTGGATGCATGGAAATGCTGCCCAATCGTGGTGGTAGAGACAACCATGGACTGGAATTCAAGAAGGACCAGGATAAGCGCAGAGGATCCTTCACTGCTAAGAAATCAGCAGCTACAGTGGAGTCTGTAGTATTACTACATGAAGGGGAGATGAGCCTCGTAGCTCTTGCCTGTGGTTCTACGCTGTAGAGTCTAAGAAGAAATGAGCCCTGGACCCTTGAGAGCACACGGACGTCATCCATGGCAGAGATGCTGCAGATCTTTGATTCCCATAATGCACTGGAGATGGCGTTTTAACACTGCGCCATGCTAAACGTTTATTTCTAGAAACTGGATCACCTGATGGGCAGTAGGAATGCTGAGGATCAGGCAGGTCCCAGGTCAGCAGTCAATGCTGGAAAAGACCTAAACAGGGGTAGTTCCGGGATCACCCGGCAGTGTGCTAATGTTGTGATGAGGGGCAACAAACAGGCCAGGGGTAGATCGCAGATAATCTGTCAGTGCTGGGAATGCTGTGGCTAGAGGCACATTCTAGGCACCTGGCAGCGCTGGGAATTAGACATCCTTGGACATCAGAACCCCATATGGGTATCAAACAGATACAGATAAAGCAGGAGTACAGCACGGACAGCTGGACTGAGGGAGGAGATGTTTAAATAACACCCAAAATAATGTATGCTGAACCAATTCAGCAGCAGGGGCACCTGGGTCGTCAAAGATAAAGCAATTATTCCCACAGATGGGGGATTTGCATATTTGCATAACCTGAGCATATCGATGCTGCACTAACCAATGTCTGAACACTTTCCTTCTGGGAGCACATGAACTAAGGCTACAGCCCATCAATAAACAAGGCAACCGCAGCTCACCTGCAACAAATTCAATCGCACATAATTAGCTGAGGACACTTTAAAGGAATGGCATCAATTCAAATCGTCAAAAATTCAAATAAAATGGCAACAAACTCGTTAAGTTCAATTATTTGGTTCATACCTCATGGGACTAATTTATTTAATTTTTAACTTTCCATAAAATAAATTATGAGGCTTATTCACACTTACAGAGGATGTTGGTAAATGGTGTTTCCAGAAAAGGGAGATGAGTAGTGGAGTGTCTCAGGACTCAGCCTCCGGGCTAGTCCTAAACTCTGCAGACTGAGGGGTAAAGCCTGGGATAAGCACAGAGGATCCTTAGCTGTGGGGGGAGCGAGGGGTAAAGCCTGGGACAAGCACAGAGGATCCTTAGCTGTAGGGGGAGTGAGGGGTAAAGCCTGGGATAAGCACAGAGGATCCTTAGCTGTGGGGGGAGCGAGGGGTAAAGCCTGGGACAAGCACAGAGGATCCTTAGCTGTGGGGGGAGCGAGGGGTAAAGCCTGGGACAAGCACAGAGGATCCTTAGCTGTGGGGGGAGTGAGGAGTAAAGCTTGGGATAACCACAGAGGATCCTTAGCTGAGGGGGGAGTGAGGGGTAAAGCCTGGGAAAAGCACAGAGGATCCTTAGCTGTGGGGGGAGTGAGGGGTAAAGCCTGGGATAAGCACTGAGGATCCTTAGCTGTGGGGGGAGTGAGGGGTAAAGCATGGGATAAGCACAGAGGATCCTTAGCTGCGGGGGAGTGAGGGGTAAAGCCTGGGACAAGCACAGAGGATCCTTAGCTGTGGGGGGAGTGAGGGGTAAAGACTGGGATAAGCACAGAGGATCCTTAGCTGCGGGGGAGTGAGGGGTAAAGCCTGGGATAAGCACAGAGGATCCTTAGCTGTGGAGAGTGAGGGGTAAAGCCTGCGATAAGCACAGAGGATCCTTAGCTGTAGGGGGAGTGAGGGGTAAAGCCTGGGATAAGCACAGAGGATCCTTAGCTGTGGGGGAATGAGGGGTAAAGCCTCGGATAAGCACAGAGGATCCTTAGCTGTGGGGGAATGAGGGGTAAAGCCTGGGATAAGCACAGAGGATCCTTAGCTGTGGGGGGAGTGAGCGGTAAAGCCTGGGATAAGCACAGAGGATCCTTAGCTGTGGGGAGTGAGGGGTAAAGCCTGGGATAAGCACAGAGGATCCTTAGCAGTGGAGGACGTGAGGGGTAAAGCCTGGGATAAGCACAGAGGATCCTTAGCTGTGGGAGAGTGAGGGGTAAAGCCTGGGATAAGCACAGAGGATCCTTAGCTGTGGGGGAATGAGGGGTAAAGCCTCGGATAAGCACAGAGGATCCTTAGCTGTGGGGGAGTGAGGGGTAAAGCCTGGGATACGCACAGAGGATCCTTAGATGTGGGGGAATGAGGGGTAAAGCCTGGGATAAGCACAGAGGATCCTTAGCTGTGGGGGAAGTGAGGGGTAAAGCCTGGGATAAGGACAGAGGATCCTTAGCTGTGCAGGAAGTGAGGGGTAAAGCCTGGGTAAGCACAGAGGATCCTTAGCTGTGGAGGGAGTGAGGGGTAAAGCCTGCAATAAGCACAGAGGATCCTTAACTGTGGGGGAGTGAGGGGTAAAGCCTGGGATAAGCACAGAGGATCCTTAGCTGTGGGGGAATGAGGGGTAAAGCCTGGGATAAGCACAGAGGATCCTTAGCTGTGGGGGAATGAGGGGTAAAGCCTCGGATAAGCACAGAGGATCCTTAGCTGTAGGGTAGTGAGGGGTAAATCCTGGGATAAGCACAGAGGATCCTTAGCTGTGGGGGGAGTGAGGGGTAAAGCCTGGGATAAGCACAGAGGATCCTTAGCTGTGGGGGGAGTGAGCGGTAAAGCCTGGGATAAACACAGAGGATGTTTAGCTGTGGGGGAGTGAGGGGTAAAGCCTGGGATAAGCACAGAGGATCCTTAGCTGTGGGGGGAGTGAGGGGTAAAGCCTGGGATAAGCACAGAGGATCCTTACCTGTGGGGGGAGTGAGGGGTAAAGCCTGGGATAAGCACAGAGGATCCTTACCTGTGGGGGGAGTGAGGGGTAAAGCCCGGGATAAGCACAGAGGATCCTTACCTGTGGGGGGAGTAAGGGGTAAAGCCTGGGATAAGCACAGAGGATCCTTAGCTGTGGGGGGAGTGAGGGGTAAAGCCTGGGATAAGCACAGAGGATCCTTAGCTGCGTGGGGATTGAGGGGTAAAGCCTGGGATAAGCACAGAGGATCCTTAGCTGTGGAGGGAGTGAGGGGTAAAGCCTGGGATAGGCACAGAGGATCCTTAGCTGTGGGGGGAGTGAGGGGTAAAGCCTGGGATAAGCACAGAGGATCCTTAGCTGCGTGGGGATTGAGGGGTAAAGCCTGGGATAAGCACAGAGGATCCTTAACTGTGGAGGGAGTGAGGGGTAAAGCCTGGGATAGGCACAGAGGATCCTTAGCTGTGGGAGGAGTGAGGGGTAAAGCCTGGAATAAGCACAGAGGATCCTTAGCTGTGTGGGGGAGTGAGGGGTAAAGCCTGGGATAAGCACAGAGGATCCGTAGCTGTGGGGGAATGAGGGGTAAAGCCTGGGATAAGCACAGAGGATCCTTAGCTGTAGGGGGAGTAAGGGGTAAAGCATGGGATAAGCACAGAGGATCCTTAGCTGTGGGGGAGTGAGGGGTAAATCCTGGGATAAGCACAGAGGATCCTTAGCTTTGGAGGAATGAGGGGTAAAGCCAGGGATAAGCACAGAGGATCCTTAGCTGTGGGGGAATGAGGGGTAAAGCCTGGGATAAGCACAGAGGATCCTTAGCTGTGGGGGTAGTGAGAGGTAAAGCCTGGAATAAGCACAGAGGATCCTTAGCTGTGGGGGGAGTGAGGGGTAAAGCCTGGGATAAGCACAGAGGATCCTTAGCTGTGGGGGAGTGAGGGGTAAATCCTGGGATAAGCACAGAGGATCCTTAGCTGTGGGGGAATGAGGGGTAAAGCCAGGGATAAGCACAGAGGATCCTTAGCTGTGGGGGAATGAGGGGTAAAGCCTGGGATAAGCACAGAGGATCCTTAGCTGTGGGGGTAGTGAGAGGTAAAGCCTGGAATAAGTACAGAGGATCCTTAGCTGTGGGGGGAGTGAGGGGTAAAGCCTGGGATAAGCACAGAGGATCCTTAGCTGTAGGGGAGTGAGGGGTAAAGCCTGGGATAAGCACAGAGGATCCTTAGCTGTGGGGGGAGTGAGGGGTAAAGCCTGGGTAAGCACAGAGGATCCTTAGCTGTGGAGGGAGTGAGGGGTAAAGCCTGCAATAAGCACAGAGGATCCTTAACTGTGGGGGAGTGAGGGGTAAAGCCTGGGATAAGCACAGAGGATCCTTAGCTGTGGGGAGAGTGAGGGGCAAAGCCTGGGATAAGCACAGAGGATCCTTAGCTGTGGGGAGAGTGAGGGGTAAAGCCTGGGATAAGCACAGAGGATCCTTAGCTGTCAGGGAGTGAGGGGTAAAGCCTAGGATAAGCACAGAGGATCCTTAGCTGTCAGGGAGTGAGGGGTAAAGCCTGGGATAAGCAGAGAGGATCCTTAGCTGTGGGGGAGTGAGAGGTAAAGCCTGGAATAAGCACAGAGGATCCTTAGCTGTGGGGGGAGTGAGGGGTAAAGCCTGGGATAAGCACAGAGGATCCTTAGCTGTAGGGGAGTGAGGGGTAAAGCCTCGGATAAGCACAGAGGATCATTAGCTGTAAGGTAGTGAGGGGTAAATCCTGGGATAAGCACAGAGGATCCTTAACTGTGGGGGGAGTGAGGGGTAAAGCCTGGGATAAGCACAGAGGATCCTTACCTGTGGGGGAGTGAGGGGTAAAGCCTGGGATAAGCACAGAGGATCCTTAGCTGTGGGGGGAGTGAGGGGTAAAGCCTGGGATAAGCACAGAGGATCCTTAGCTGCGTGGGGAATGAGGGGTAAAGCCTCGGATAAGCACAGAGGATCCTTAGCTGTGGAGGGAGTGAGGGGTAAAGCCTGGGTAAGCACAGAGGATCCTTAACTGTGGAGGGAGTGAGGGGTAAAGCCTGGGATAGGCACAGAGGATCCTTAGCTGTGGGAGGAGTGAGGGGTAAAGCCTGGAATAAGCACAGAGGATCCTTAGCTGTGTGGGGGAGTGAGGGGTAAAGCCTGGGATAAGCACAGAGGATCCGTAGCTGTGGGGGAATGAGGGGTAAAGCCTGGGATAAGCACAGAGGATCCTTAGCTGTTGGGGGAGTAAGGGGTAAAGCATGGGATAAGCACAGAGGATCCTTAGCTGTGGGGGAGTGAGGGGTAAATCCTGGGATAAGCACAGAGGATCCTTAGCTGTGGGGGAATGAGGGGTAAAGCCAGGGATAAGCACAGAGGATCCTTAGCTGTGGGGGAATGAGGGGTAAAGCCTGGGATAAGCACAGAGGATCCTTAGCTGTGGGGGTAGTGAGAGGTTATGCCTGGAATAAGCACAGTCTGTGCTTATTCCAGGCTTTACCTCTCACTCCCCCCACAGCTACGGATCCTCTGTGCTTATCTCAGGCTTTACCCCTCACTCCCCCCACAGCTAAGGATCCTCTGTGCTTATCCCAGGCTTTACCCCTCACTCCCCTACAGCTAAGGATCCTCTGTGCTTATCCCAGGCTTTACCCCTCACTCCCCCCACAGGTAAGGATCCTCTGTGCTTATTCCAGGCTTTACCCCTCACTCCCCCACAGCTAAGGATCCTCTGTGCTTATCCCATGCTTTACCCCTTACTCCCCCAACAGCTAAGGATCCTCTGTGCTTATCCCAGGCTTTACCCCTCATTCCCCCACAGCTACGGATCCTCTGTGCTTATCCCAGGCTTTACCCCTCATTCCCCCACAGCTACGGATCCTCTGTGCTTATCCCTGGCTTTACCCCTCACTCCTCCCACAGCTAAGGATCCTCTGTGCCTATCCCAGGCTTTACCCCTCACTCCCTCCACAGTTAAGGATCCTCTGTGCTTACCCAGGCTTTACCCCTCACTCCCTCCACAGCTAAGGATCCTCTGTGCTTATCCCAGGCTTTACCCCTCATTCCCCACTCAGCTAAGGATCCTCTGTGCTTATCCCAGGCTTTACCCCTCACTCCCCCCACAGCTAAGGATCCTCTGTGCTGCACAGAGGATCCTTAGCTGTGGGGGGAGTGAGGGGTAAAGCCTGGGATAAACACAGAGGATCTTTAGCAGTGGGGGAGTGAGGGGTAAAGCCTGGGATAAACACAGAGGATCTTTAGCAGTGGGGGAGTGAGGGGTAAAGCCTGGGATAAGCACAGAGGATCCTTAGCTGTGTGGGGGGGGGGGGGAGTGAGTGAGGGGTAAATCCTGGGATAAGCACAGAGGATCCTTAGCTGTGGGGGGAGTGAGTGGTAAAGCCTGGAATAAGCACAGAGGATCATTAGCTGTGGGGGGAGTGAGGGGTAAAGCCTGGGATAAGCACAGAGGATCTTTAGTTGTGGGGGAGTGAGGGGTAAAGCCTGGGATAAGCACAGAGGATCTTTAGCTGTGGGGGAGTGATGGGTAAAGCATTGGATAAGCACAGAGGATCCTTAGCTGTGGGGGAGTGAGGGGTAAAGCCTGGGATAAGCACAGAGTATCCTTAGCTGCGTGGGGAATGAGGGGTAAAGCCTGGGATAAGCACAGAGGATCCTTAGCTGTGGGGGAAAAGCCTGGGATAAGCACAGAGGATCCTTAGCTGTGGAGGGAGTGAGGGGTAAAGCCTGGGTAAGCACAGAGGATCCTTAACTGTGGAGGGAGTGAGGGGTAAAGCCTGGGATAGGCACAGAGGATCCTTAGCTGTGGGAGGAGTGAGGGGTAAAGCCTGGAATAAGCACAGAGGATCCTTAGCTGTGTGGGGGAGTGAGAGGTGAAGCCTGGGATAAGCACAGAGGATCCTTAGCTGTGGGGGAGTGAGGAGGGGAAGCCCTCATCTTCCCCCTTTCAATCCTAAATCTTTCCTTCACCTTCAGTCATCCTTTCTTCGTTTTCTGAAATCATGTCAGAGTTCCCTTCAGCCGCAGCAGGGAGCAAGGAGGTGATCTCCTCCGCCGCTCCTCTACTCCTCCAATCAGTCAGTCCAATGAACTGTTCAAATTTAAAGGGCTAACAGGTGCATCTGCACTTGGCGGGCCCGTGCCTTAGAGGGGCCTCTGAGTGCCGGTAACCACAACTTCCTGTCCGTCTATGTCTTACATACATGGAGAAGGCTGGGAACCTTATTAGCTGGTTGGACAATACCAATCTCCACAGTAGCTCTGTACAACTACTATGAAGAGCCTGAAACCCACCGCCTAAACGAGCACAAGCAGCACCGGCAGAAGAAAAGGAGGGAACCCGTGCGGTCTAGAGCCTACTACCCCCCCCCCCCTTTGAAAGATGCAGTTACTTTAATTTCTTACATTATCTGCTGTAAAAAGTCCTAAGATATAGTTATGTGACGTTGCCTGGTCATACCTGCTGGTTCCTTTATTGCATCTCAGTCATTCTGGGCTGGGGACCCTTACTCCCATTGCACTGAGGCTGCTCACATGACTTCAGTCGATCCATGTCTGATCTCTCTAATAATTTAATAGTTTATATTTTACACTTTATAGATGTAGAGTCTGCTTGAGATAAGATTTGCCTGCCTACCGTTTTCACTCACTGTTAATTGATTATTTCCTCTGCTAATACGTTTCCCTATCTGATAATCTCAGTGCCTTTAAGACTTTTACTTATCTGTATCTTATTCTATTTTATTTCTCCTTTATTCCCTTACTACTTATTATCCCTCTCCTCCTCTTAACTTTACTTGCCCTCTCTGCTATTTCTTAGGGCTCGACACCATTCTTTGTTCCTTTTTCTGATCCTCCCTAACCTTTGTTCCTCACTCCACCAACCTAATACCTCCCTCTTTCTCACCCTCTCTCCACCCTCTCTGTTTCCTCCCCCATCTTATCCTCCCCCTTTCCTCAGCTCTTGAGCTTCACCGTCTCCTTCCTTTCCTTCCTCTCATTCATCCCTCTCCTTCCTCTCTAAAACAACCTCATCCCTGTTTCCGACGTGCTGTCTCCTCTCTCCCTCGCACTCGTCGTCTTCTCCTTCTGTCCTCTGGTGATATTAATCCCAACCCTGGTCCCCTGCACTTCTCTCTCCCTCCCATATTAGTTCCTCTCTCCACCACCCTAATCTCATCCACATCCTTCTCTTTTCCCCCTCCTCTCTCCCCTTCCTATGTGCTTTATGGAATGTTCATTCCATTTCCAATAAACTTCCCTTTATCCATGGTCTCTTTATCTCTCGCGCTTTCCATCTTCTCACTCTTGCTGAAACCTGGCTCCTCCCTGATGACACCTCTTTGGTTGCTGCCCTCTGCCATGGCGGCTATCAATTCTCCCACTCTCCTTGTCCCAATGGCTGTGGTGGTGTTGTTGGGTTTCTACTTTCTCCTTCTTGCCAATTTCAACCCCTCTTTTTCTCTCAGTCTCATTTCTTTCCCTTCTTTGAAGTCCATTCCATCCGTCTTTTTAATCTTCTACCTCTCTGGATCGCTTCTTCACTGATTTTGATTCTTGGCTCTCCTTATTCCTGGATTATTCTTCCCCCTCCCTTATTTTTGGTGACTTTAATTTTCATATTGATGACTCCTCTGACCCCTATGCATCCAAGCTCCTTTCCCTTACCTCCTCTTTCAACCTCCAGCTTTGCTCTTCTGCCTCCACTCATCAGCTTGGTCACTGCCTTGATCTCATTTTCTACTCTAATTGTTTACCTTCTAATTTCCATACCTCTGCTCTTCCCTTATCTGACCATCACCTGTTAAGTTTCACTCTTCATCACTATCCCCATCAATCTCGCCCAATGTCCTCCTGTCTTTTTAGGAATCTTCATGCTATCGATCCACTGACTCTGTCCTCTACTGTCTCATCTCTTCTCTCTTCCACTTTGTCCTCCACGTCTGTTGATGAAGCCGTAGCTTCCTATAATACTGCTCTCTCCTCTACTCTGGATACTCTTGCTCTGCCCATTCCATGTACTGTGAGGCGCACTTCACCTCAGCCCTGGTTTTCTTCAACTACCCGCTACCTACGTTCCTGTGCCCACTCAGCTGAGCGTAGTTGGCTCAAATCCCTCTCTCTCTCTGACTTTCTTCACCTCAGATTCAAGCTTTCTTCTTTCCAGTCCACCATTGCACTTGCTAAGCAAAACTATTTTCTCCATCTGACTGTCTTGCCTCTAACTCTCACCATCTCTTTTCTACTCTCAGTTCTCTTCTTAAGGCTCCTCCATATCCAATCCCTCCTTCTCTTTCTGCCCAAATCCTAGCAGATTATTTCCATGACAATGCATAAGATTACTTTTCAGTGCTCCACTAAATCTTCTCCGTTCCCCTTTTTCCCCTCTCCATTACCAACTTTTCCCCTCAACCTCTATCACCCTTTCATCCTTTTCTAAAATCTCTGTTGAGGTAACCCCTCTTCTTTCCTCCTCTGAACTCACTACCTGTTCTTCTGATCCTACCCCCACCATCTCCTCAACTCCATCTCCTCCTCCGTCATCCCTTTCATCTCACATAGTCTCAACCTTTTGCTTTCCAATGCAACCTTCAAGCATGCAATAATCACTCCTCTCACCAAAAAACTCTCACTTGACTTTACTTGTCCTTCTAATTATCAACCCATCTCCCTTCTCCCATTCATTTCCAAAATTCTTGAATATTCAGTTCTCTACCACTTTGAATTTCTCTCCTCTCAAGTCCCCCTGGATCCACTTCAATCTGGTTTTCGTCCATTTCATTCTACTGAAACAACTCTTGCCAAAGTCTCCAGTGATCTATTCCTTGCTAAGTCCAAAAGCCTTTACTCAGTTCTCATTCTTCTCAATCTTTCTGCTGCTTTTGATACTGATGACCACCTCCTCCTCCTTGACACTTTATCCTCTCTTGGTTTTAGAGGCCCTGTACTGTCTTGGTTCTTTTCTTATCTCTCCAATTGCTCTGTCGGTGTTTGTTCTGGAGTTTTCCACTTCTGCCATCCCTCTCTCAGTTGGAGTACCTCAAGTGTCTGCTCTGGGCCCTCTCCTTTTCTCTCTCTATACCAAGTTTCTTGGTGCCCTCATCTCTTCCCATGGCTTTCAGTATCATTTTTATGCTGATGACTCTCAAATCTATCTATCTATACCTGATGTCTCTCCTTCACACCAAATTCTTATCTCTACTTGCTTATCTGACAGCACCGCCTGGATGTCTCACTGCCACCTAAAATTGAATATGGCTAAAACTGAACTTCTTATTTTTCCCCCTAAACCCTCCTCCCCCTTCCTCCTTTCTCTATCACTGTTGACAACACTCTTCTTCATCCTGTTTCCTTGGTCCGCAACCTTGGTGTCATCTTTGCCTCCTCCCTTTCCTTCTCCACACATATTCAACATATAGCTAAAGCCTGTCGTTTCTTTCTCTACAACACTGACAAAATGTGTCCCTTCCTCTCTGAACACACTACTAAGGCTCTTGTCCACTCTTGGGTCACTTCCTGTCTTCACTATTGCAATCTTCTCCTTGCTGGTCTCCCTCAGTGTCATCTCTCTCCTCTTCATTCTATCCGGCTAATCTTCCGCCAGCCCCAATACACTCATATAACCCCTCTTCTGAAATCACTTCACTGGCTTCCCTTCCATTTCTGTATCCAATTCAAACTTCTCCTTCTAACATATAAAAGCATTCACTCTACTGCCCCTCATTACTTTTCCTTTCTTCTCTCTCCCTACAATCCTCCTTGTCAACTCCGCTCCTCCTCTGGCTGTCTTCTCTATGCCCCTGTCGTCTTCTGCAAACTCCAGACTTTGATCTTTTCACCTTGCTGCTCCTTATGCATGGAACAAACTTCCTCTATCTTTACATCAAGTCTCTTCTCTCCCCCTCTTCAAATCCATGCTAAAGGTTTATCTCTTTGAGGCGCATTTGGATCTAATCCCTTGTTCTCCTTGTCTCCTTCCCTATTTGAACCCCTTGTTTCTCTTTATTGTTCTGTCTGTCTTGATTAGATTGTAAGCTCTTTATATGTTTGCACAAAACTGTGTTCGCCTTGTAGTGCTATATAAATGATTAATAGTAATAGTAGTAGAAATAGGAAAATGCAAATCTTCTCTCCTCCTCCAAACTGACAATCTGCTCCTCTGATCCCATCCCCACCCCTCTACTAAGCTCTGTCTCTTCTGACATCATCCGTTCCATCTGTCATATCCTTAACCTATCGCTTTCCACTGCAACTGTTCCTGGGGCCTTCAAACATGCTGTGGTCACACCTCTGCTCAAAAAGCCTTCACTAGATCCTACCTGTCCTTCCAGTTATCGACATCTCTCTCCTCCCCTTTGCTTCAAAACTACTTGAACAAGCGGTTCACCACCGCTGTCTTGATTTTTTCCCTCTCAAACCCTTCTGGACCCACTGCATTCTGGATTTCGTTTTCTACATTCCACAGAAATGGCTCTTGCTAAAGTCTCCAGTGACTTGTTCCTTGCCAAATCCAAAGGCTTCTACTCAATTCTCATCCTTCTTGACTTTTCTGCTGCTTTTGGCACTGTTGATCACCAATTTCTCCATGATACCCTGTCCTCGCTTGGATTTAGGGTCTCTGTTCTGGCCTGGTTTTCTTCTTATCTCTCCCAGCGCACTTTTAGTGTATGTTCTGGTGGATCTATTGTCATCCCACTTTCAGCTGGTGAACCTCAGGGCTCTGTCTTAGGATCTCTCCTTTTCTCTCTCTCTTATTTATTTATTTATTTGCATTTCTTATATACTGCACTATTTGCGATCAGCGCGGTTTACATAAAACAGAACAGTATCCAACAATAAGCAAAAGTCAGGTCATTACATTGAACAGGAAAAAGTAACTTGGATAACAGGGTAAACTATATACATATGCATTGAACAGGGTAACTATATACATGTACAAATGAAATGAGAGCGGATAATATTAGGTATTGATTATATTTGGGGACGCCCTATTCAAGGGTGGCAGGGAATCAGGGCAATCAGTGAGGTATTTGATAAAGAGAAAATGTTTCAAGGCCTTCCTGAACTGGCTCAAGTTGGGGATTGCTCTGATATGTGGTGGTAGGGAGTTCCAGAGACTTGGGGCGCAGAGTCTGAAGGCTCTGTTAGATGTTGTATTGGTGCATTTTGTCGTGTCTATCGGTATCAATAGTGTATTGGCCTCTGCGGTTCTCCTTAGCCTGTTGGGAGCGAGTGGTTGGATGAGGTCAAATAGTGAAGAGGAGGAGAGCCCCTTGGTGGCCTTGAAAGTTATCACCAAGGTCTTAAAACTGATCCTGGCTTGAATGGGGAGCCAGTGCAGCTGCTTCAGGAGGGGTGTGATATGCTCTCTTCTGGAGGCCCCAAAGAGTACCCACGCTGCACTGTTCATGGCAAGTTGCAGGGAGTTTAAGGTGGCCTGGGGGAGTCCTTGTAGGATGGCGTTTGCATAATCAAAATGAGGAATAATGAGGGCTTGGTAAATGGTGCGGAAGTCTCCTGGTTCGAGTAACGGGCGTAAGTGTCTGAGGGATCTGATTTTGAAGTAGATCGCTCTTATACTATTGGCTATGTGTTGCTTCATGTTGAGGTTCTGATCCAGTGTCACTCCGAGGTAACGTATGGCTGATTTTACTTGCAACTCGGCGTTATTCACTTTCAAATAGCTGGGTGGTGTGAACTTAGGATTTCTCGAGATGAACAGGACCTCCGTTTTCTTGTGTTGGATGCGTAGATTTTGAGATAGGAGCCATTCAGATATTGTGTTGAAGCACTTAGTCAGAGGGGTAAGGTCTGGGCAATCCAGGGATATTGGCATGTACAATAAGACATCATCCGCATATATCATGCAACTCACATTGAACGATCTAATGATGTTACAGATGGGTTGGATATAGATGTTAAACATAAGTGATGATAGGGAGGATCCCTGAGGTACTCCTTGACTTTGTGGGAATGGTTCGGATGTGGATCCGTCTGTTCGAACGTATTGCCATCTTCCGGACAGGTAAGATCTACACCACTTGAGAGCTGTTCCACTGATGCCTTTTTCTCTTAGCCTTACTATGTGTGGTCAAATGTATTAAGCAAATCACTACAAAACTAAAAATTGAATTTTTTGCTTAAAATTTCACCCAATAGGAACTAATGTAGCAAAATTACAAAGGCTCATGGGTCTCAGTATAAAATTCCGCAGTCATTTGCAAGGTCTATAAATCAACACACTTGCTAGACTGCTATTCACATCAACGACCCAACTGATAATGCCTTTGAAATTATTTTACTACTTTATTTTATCATGCATATTTCCCATTTTTTATATTTATTTTGTTTTCTTTATATTCTCGTTCGTATCTCATTCGATTCTTTCTTCTTATACTGGTGCAGTAGTACTTTAATATCTCTATATTCCAATATATATCATAACAATGTCCCATATGTGTATACTGGTTGCCAGTATTGCAATCACCTCCTCAAAGTACGTTTATAAGCTGCAATAAAGTGTCCAGAGCAATGATGTTCAAAAACAATTCAAAAACTTTCTTATCTACAAATCATGGACACTTATCTTCAACTCAGCCGATGTTAATCTTCTATTCGTAGAGGTGATGAAAAACTTCTTTTTGCTGGCGAGTGTTCACTCTTATCCCGAGTGTTCACTCAAATCCCAACGCCGATGTTCTAAGGCGCCAAAGCGTTTCTCTCCATGAGGTTCTTCAGGGGAATGGTTTATTACACAGAGGACTCTTCTAAAAAATAAATTCAAACTTTCACTGCTGGTAATTATTTTTAAAAACTTTAAAACTCATACCATATCGTTCCCAAACCAAAATCTAACATGTCGTCTAGGCTCAATATATTAATATTGATCAATTTCACCTCAATATTATCCCCGTTGCGCCATACTTTTTCTCATCTTAAATGAAAGAAAGTTGTGAGCGTTGTTGTTCCATATGAGAAGCCAAAAACGCCGCGCATGCGGCTAAGCGCTTCCCCCAGCTCTCTTATTGGCGTTCAATTCAACGCCTCCCACAATTTCCATGATGTCATCTGAATGATCCGGGTGCCACTACTTTCTTTAAACACATAACTGCCAATCTATAGAGGCATTTAAGCCATGTGGGCGTACTGTATTAAGTTTAAAGATCCATCTTTGCTCCTCTCGGATTAACGATTGTTCTTGAGTACGTATTCCCTGGGATTCCACTACCTGATCTATAACGAATACTCGAAGCTGATCAAAACTATGGTCCATAGTAAGGCAGTGTTGTACTATAGGGGCAGCTACCACTCTATTGCATATTCTACTACGGTGTTCAGCCATCCGTATTTTTAAAGGCCTGGTAGTCTTGCCCACATAAAGTAATTGGCAAGGGCATCGTATTCCATAAACTACATTACACGAAGAACAAGTGGTAGCTCTGCACAATTCGTACTCAGTGCCGTGGTATTCAAATTTTTGTATTTGCAGCGTTATGAAACATATGCTGCAGGATCCACATTGCCGATGACCTCATTCGATATCAGCTGTATTCAGGGAACCCTGTGGGCGGAGACGAGAAGGGCTCAGTTGTTCCTTTAAATTAATACCTCTACCCCATACACAATGAATAGTCTTGTCATTTAAACCCGAAGTTTGACTCAGAACTTTACTACACTCTTTCACTATCTTCTGGACAGATTTGCTCAATGGGGAAAATCGAGTGATAAAATTCACGGTGTCAGTATCGTTGATCTGTCGAGAACGTTTAATGGAAGGATCTGATGCCAACAACAATCCTCGGTCATTATATAGGGCTCTGGTGTAGGCTCGTTTCACTACCGAGCGTGGATATCCTCGTGCCAAAAAATTCCTAGTTAATTGTTTAGACTTTATTGCAGCTTATAAACGTACTTTGAGGAGGTGATTGCAATACTGGCAACCAGTATACACATATGGGACATTGTTATGATATATATTGGAATATAGAGATATTAAAGTACTACTGTACCAGTATAAGAAGAAAGAATCGAATGAGATACGAACGAGAATATAAAGAAAACAAAATAAATATAAAAAATGGGAAATATGCATGATAAAATAAAGTAGTAAAATAATTTCAAAGGCATTATCAGTTGGGTCGTTGATATGAATAGCAGTCTAGCAAGTGTGTTGATTTATAGACCTTGCAAATGACTGCGGAATTTTATACTGAGACCCATGAGCCTTTATAATTTTGCTACATTAGTTCCTCTTGGGTGAAATTTTAAGCAAAAAATTCAATTTTTAGTTTTTCTCTTAGCCGACATAGGAGAATCTCGTGGCAAACCGAGTCGAAAGCCGCCGCTATATCCAAGAAGATGAGTGCAAAACCTTGACGTATGTTGTCAATGCCCGAAATTATGGTGTCAAAGAGAGTTGTGAGTAGTGTTTCGACTCCATGTGACTCTCTGAATCCATGTTGGGATGAGTCCAGAGGGGCGTAGGTATCGATATGATCTTGTAATTGCTTGTACACTATCTTTTCAATGATTTTAGCGAGCATCGGGATGCTGGATATGGGTCTGTATGACTCCACCTTTTGTGGGTCTAGTTTGGCGTTCTTCAATAATGGTCTAACGGAGGTCTGTTTGAGTGTAGATGGGAAAGACCCAGTGCTGAAAGATTGGCCTATCATATTAGCTAAGATCGGGGCGAGGTCACTTCGCAGATCTTTTATCCAGAATGCTGGACAGGGGTCTGAGTATGCGGTGGAGGTATTTAGGGCTGAGATGGTGTCTTCAATAATTCTCTTTGAAGGTGTAACAAAGGCAGTTAGAGATGCTGGGAACTCTTGATCGTCGGGGGGGGGGGGGGGGGGGTCCGGTATCACCGTTTTGTCAGTCTTGCACATTTTAGATTGCATAAAGACGGCATAGTCCTGCGGGTGTATACCTCCAAGGTGCTCCGGGGTGGGTTCTTTGGCAAGAGATTTGACCAAGTTGAAGAGGTCGTGCGGCTTATTTAATGACCGTTTCAGGGTGTCTGTGTGGTGTTGTTTCATCTTGTCTGTGATGGCCCTGCGATGTATATGTAAGTGCTGGATGTATGCTGTTTGGTCACTACTGGTACGTGACTTCCTCCAGCGCTTTTACAGCCTCTGTAGGAGGGTTAGTGATGCCCTTAAGTCGGCTGTGAACCATGGTGCAGATGGTCTTTTGTGTGGGGCTTTATTTGTTGGTGGACGGATTGCGATTGCGCTGAGTTTGCTGTTCCATGCGGTGATTAGTTCCTCTAGGTCTAGTGAAGTCTTATCAAGGAGTGTGTCTGTCTCGGCAAGGATGCGTTCTTTATTAAACGGGTGAAAACCTCTGGCAGTTGGGTTAGAGTTCTTAAATAAATCCACATTGGGTCTTTGTGGCTTGAGAAGGGTAGGAATCTGAAAGGTGATGAGCTTATGATCCGACCATGGTACTGCAGTCAATGATAGCGTGATATTTTGTGCTTGCTGAAGAACTACTTGTGGGGCGAATATGAGGTCAAGAATGTTACCCTTTGGGTGAGTAGGTTCTTGTACCAATTGAGTGTATCCCAAGATGTCTAGGGCTTCTATGAATGCAGCTGCTTGATTGTCCTGTAGAGATGGAAGATTGAAGTCACCTAAGATCCAATTTGGTTTATTTGGACCCTGGGTGTTGGATGCTATGTCTATGATAGTAGACAGGTTGTCCGGGTCTGCAGAAGGCGCTCTGTAAATCAGGTTTATAGAGCAAGTGTTGTTGGAGATAGTTACTGTTTCAAGGGAATTGATGCTGTTTGTTTCAACCATTTTGAACTGGAGGTCTGCTCTGGTGATAACGACAACTCCTCCACCCCTTTTGTTTTGCCTGTGGCTGGTGAAGGCAACAAAGTTAGGTGGTAGTAGTTGATTGAGTATGGTGTTGTCTTCCGGTGAGAGCCAGGTCTCAGTGACCATGATGATGTCTAATTTATGAGATGTTATCGTTTCGGTAATTGCTGGCCATTTTTTGCGAAGTGAGCGAGAGTTGATAAGTGCACACTTCAGGCTGCAAGGGTATGGGCTTTTACTTTGTTTGGCTTTTGAAGAGTTTTGTAGTGGGATGTGTAATAGGTGGTGGCGGTATGGATAGCTAGCTCCATGAGAGTAGTTGTGGGAGTCATCTGGCCATTTTCTGCCACCAGTCAAAACTATTGGGATGGAAGTAGTGCCAGTGAGCTGGATGGCAAGATTGTGAGTAGAAGGCAAAGGCTCATTAGGGTGATGATTATGTGCTCCATTTTGGGTCCTCCTGAGCCAGCTCAGGTGGGGCAGGAGTTTGTGTAAGAAGAGTGAGTTAGTGTGGCCCCTGGATAAGGATCTTTTACTCAGGCGGCTGCTTCTTTTGTCATGCGGGGAAAGAGAGTAAGTGTCCTCTCCTAGGTGTGGGTTGTGGCAGGAGTAGAATGCTGCTAACGATAGTGATGGCAGGAATACAATGAAACTCACAATAGCAATGGCAGGAAAACAATGAAGCTAAACAATAGCAATGGTAGGAATACACTGATACTAACACTAGCAGTGGCTGATGAGACTTAGAGACTAGTTTTTTTACTTTGGTCCGCTGGAGTCAGATTTATGTTTTACCAAGTAGGATACAGGTAATATGATCATATAGTGAGCACTTCTATTCAGAGTAAAAATAGATGATTCTTATATAGAATGCATGCACTACATGAAATTAGAACTAGTACAGGTACATGTATTCACTGGAGCATACTAATACAATGTGGATATGCCGAAGCTACGTTTAACTGATGCATACATAATACTAAGAGAGGGCACGTGACACACCCCTCGATTGGCTAGTCAGATATAGTGCAGATAGAAACTGTTGAAAACATATTCAATTGCTTGCAGACTATAACGTGTAAGGAGTATCGTTAGGGATATTATAAGGTACCTGAGATACTGTGTATGCACGCAACATATTCAGGAAAGTGGAATAACGAGTGAGGTTATCAAATTTGCAGATGACACAAAACTATTTAAAGTTGTTAAAACCCAAGAGGATTGTGGAAAATTGCAAGAGGATCTTGATAAATTGGAAGACTGGGCATCAAAATGGCAGATGAATTTTAATGTGGACAAGTGCAAGGCTATGCACCTAGGGAAGAACAACCCAAACTATGGTTACACGATGCAAGGTTCCACATTAGGAACCACCACACAGGAAAAAGATTTAGGCGTCATTGTGGATACCATGTTAAAACCCTCGGCCCAGTGTGCAGCGGCGGCCAAGAAAGCAAATAGAGTGCTAGGTATCATAAGGAAAGGAATGGAAAATAAAACAAAAGATATTATAATGCCTCTATATCGTTCCATGGTGAGACCGCACCTTGAATATTGTGTGCAATTCTGGTCACCGTATCTTAAAAAGGATATAGCGATTTTAGAAAAGGTTCAGAGAAGAGCCACCAAAATGGTAAAGGGGATGGAAGGCTACTCCTATGAAGAAAGGCTAAAAAGGTTAGGGCTCTTTAACCTGGAAAAGAGACGGCTGAGGGGAGATATGATAGAAGTCTATAAATTAATGAACGGAGTGGAACGGGTAAACGTAGATCGATTGTTTACCTTATCAGAATATAGAAAGACTAGGGGACATGCAATGAAGCTACAGGGTAAACTATTTAAGACTAATAAAAGAAAATATTTTTTCACTCAACGTGTAATCAAACTCTGGAATTTGTTACCGGAGGATGTAGTAAAGGCTGTTAGTGTAGCTGGGTTTAAAAAAGGTTTGGACAAGTTCCTGGAGGAAAGGTCCATAAACCATTATTAAGAAGGGACCCAGGATATCAATGCTTGAACCAATACAAGCATTGTGGAACCTGTGTCCCTTGGGGAAACTGCTAGGTACGTATGACCTAGATTGGCCACTGTTGGAAACAGAATACTGGACTTGATGGACCTTGGTCTGACCCAGTATGGCATATCTTATGTTCTTATGTTCTTATGTTCAGAGAATTGTTGATTGCAAAACGGGAGGCCAACGTTCAGTCTTGCTTTCACGGTCCACGCCTAAGGGCCACGCCAAAGGGCCCTCTGGCGAGGCCCTCAGGCGCGGGCTCGCCCGATGGCTCCTCCTTTTAAATGTATTGCTTTGCCCCGATTGGGCAGAGCACGTTGCAGAGGGTCCCCTGGCTCTGGCGGCTCGATCCCGCTCCGGGAGAGCTGAGCTGGTGTGGTGGAAGGAGGGCTGCACACAGAGTCTCTACACTCAGTCCCTTGATGGAGTTATTTCCTCTCATGGTTTTCAGTACCATCTTTATGCTGACGATTCTCAGATCTACCTTTCTATGCCTGAAATCTCTCCAGGAGTCCAGGCCCGGATTTCTGCCTGCTTATCCGACTTTGCCACCATCTGAAAGTGAACATGGCCAAAACTGAATGACTTATCTTTCTCCCTAAACCTATCTCCTCCCTTCTCTATTTTTGTGGCTAACACTACACTCCTCCTTGTTTCCTCAGCTTGCAATCTTGGGATCATCTTTGACTTTACTCTGTCTTTATCTGCACACATCTAACAGATAGCTAAAACCCATTACTTCTCTCTCTATAACATCAGCAAAATTTGTCCCTTCTTTTCTACACACCCTAGACCCTAAGACCCTCACTAGTCACCTCGAGACGGGAGATTACAATAGGCCTGTAACCTGCTCCTCACTGGTCTCCCTCTGAATCATCTTTCTCCCCTTTGATCTGTTCAAACCTCAGCTGCACGGCTTATCTTCTGCCTGTGTTGCTATGATCATGTCACCCCTCTTCTCAAGTCACTTCACTGGCTCCCTATCCATTTCCGCATCTAGTTCAAACTTCTACTTACCAGCACGCGCATTCACTCTGCGGCTCCTCACTACTTTCCCTCTCTTATCTCATTCTACACTCCTCCTCGGGAACTCTTCTGCTCTGTCAGATCCCTCTTATCTGTGCCCTTCTCTGCCACTGCCAACTCCAGATTTAGTCCATTCCACCTCGCTGCTCCATACACTTGGAACAAATTACCTGAATCAGTGCATCAGGCTCCTTAGAAACATAGAAACATGATGACAGAAAAAGACCACATGGCCTATCTAGTCTGTCCTTCCATAACAACAACTACAACAGTCCCCTTTTTACCTTTAGAGATCCTCTGTGTTGGTCCCATGCTTTTTTGAATTCAGTTACTGTCCTCATCTCTACCACCTCCACTGGGAGACTATTCCATGGATCCACTACTCTTTCCGTAAAAAAATATTTCCGCTTATCACTCCTGAATCTATCTCCCTTCACCCTCATCCCATGTCCCCTCATAGCAGAACTTGCTTTCAATTGAAAGAGGCTCTCTCCCTGAACATTTATGCCATGGAGGTATTTAAACATCTCAATCATATCACCTCTGTCCCGCCTTTCCTCTAAGGTGTACATATTAAGATCCTTAAGTCTGTCCTCATATGCTTTATAATGAAGCCCATTAATCATTTTAGTAGCCACCCTCTGCACCATCCTGTTCACATCCTTTTGAAGGTGCGGTCTCCAGAATTGCACACCATACTCCAAATGAGGTCGCACCAAAGACTTATACAGAGGCATTATCACCTCCTTTTTTTCTGCTAGCCATTCCTCTCCGTATGCACCCAAGCATCCTTCTAGCTTTTGCCGTCGCCTTTTCTACCTGTTTAGCTACTTTAAGATCATCAGACACAACCACGCCTAGGTCCCGCTCTTCTTTAGTGGACAAAAGTACTTCACCTCCTATACTGTATTGCTCCCTTGGATTGCTGCAGCCCAAATGCATGACCTTACATTTTTTAATATTAAATCCCAGCTGCCAAATTCTAGACCATTCTTCAAGCTTAGCTAGATCCCTCCTCATGTTATCTACAACTTCCTGGGTGTCTACTCTATTGCAGATTTTGGTATCATCTGCAAAGAGGCAAACCTTACCCAACAGCCCTTCCGCTATATCACTAACAAAGATGTTAAAAAGAATCGGACCAAGGACAGATCCCTGGGGCACACCACTGGTAACATCCTTCTCCTCAGAGTGAGCTCCATTTACTTGTACTCCATGTCACCTCCCACCCAACCAATGTCTGGCCCTATTCAAATCCAGGCTAAAAACCCACCTCTTCGAAGTTGCTTTTTGATCCTGATGCCCCTCACTCTCTCCTTCACTACTTATGTGTATCTTACCGTACTCTAGTCCCCAGTTTTGCAATGTATTTTTCATCTTGATTAGATTGAAAGCTCTGATGAGCAGGGACTGTGTCTTACGGGCCCGATATTGAGTTGGGCAAGCTATGCGGCCCTGCCCGCCGACCCTTAACCCCGAATATTCAATGCCGGGGTCATACGCAGCCCCGGCATTGAATATCCAGGGATCGCCGCAGACACCGGAAGCCGCAGTAGCTAATCGGGCAGCAGTGATATTGTGTGCTGTCCGGTTAGCTCCTGCATCTTAAAGATAGGCAAGGGTTTTCCTCGCCTATCTTTTTGCTGCAGATTGCTAACTGGGCACCGTGCAATATCGCTCCTGCCCGATTATCGCTTGTTGCCGCCTCCACTTCACCCCGGAATTCCCCCGACACACTCGATGCTAACCAGATAGCTCCGGGACGCGTAGGGGACTTAGAAGGGGCTGTTCAACGGCACTAACCGTGTAAGAGCCAGGGAATATCCCCAGTTAAGGCATTTACATGATTTACTGGGCTGTCAACCATGAAATGTCTTTTGAATATCGAGACCTACATTTTTATGTGCAGCGCTGCGTACACCTTGTATTGCTATACAAATGATTAGTAGTAGGAGCAGCAAGATGGAAGGATCGAAGTCTGTAAGTGGCACAAACCCGCCACTTTTAAACTGCTGCTGCCACCACTGAGCCGAGCCGCCCCCCGCCCCTGAAGACGGAATCAGCGGTGGCTGTAAGGGGGGCTCAGCAGCATGCCGGGAGGGGGGATGGCACATCTGGGGCTTCTGCTTGGGGTGGCAGAAACCCTTGGGCCAGCCTTGTCCCCCACCCTCTACCCTACCCCCTACAACAGAATATGCATCTTCCCACCCACCCCCATCCTCACTGTCTGCCATCCCTCACTCAGCAGATCACTACCAGGACTGAGAACCTCCCCAGCCTCAAAGGAATACCCCACCCAGCCCCCTATTCAGCATGTCAAACTGCACTAGGCAGCCTCCCAGTTATACCCATGGAGGCACATTCTGTCCTGGTCATCCAGCCCGTTGTGTGGCCGACCAGAAGGAGAACGCCCAAAGGTAGACCTGATTCTGATCCCGCAGGGGCTAGATATGGTCATGAGATCAGAATTGGGTCTAAGGCCTGAACGTGCAGGATGGGACCCAATTCTGGTTGGCCTGCACACCCAGCAGATCCCTGGCTACCTCAGTCAGGCTCCTGAATGGAGCTGCAGTGCCATGGTACCGCAAATGCCGGCCACTGCAGATATCCTTCTTTCACCACAGCCAGACCCTTGATCCAACTTCCCATGGCCAGGGTCTGGCTGCGGGGATCCTCCTTCACTCCCCTACCTTTTTGTCCCAGTCCGGCTTCAAGATCCCCCGACATCCAGGGGGACTTATTCCATCTCTGTGGTGGAATAAGTCCCCCGTCCATGTTCACGGCCCTGGATGTACAGGGCTGACCTCCGAATTGGCCCTGTATGTCCAGGGTTGCGTCCTGCTCATGCCCCACCCTCGTTCTGAATCAGTACCACCCCCTCCTGCCCCCGTCTCAGCCTCCCCTTACAAACGAGTTGTTTGTATGAAGAGGCATTAGCCAGGGCCGGCAGGGGAGCGAATAGCGGGGATGGACATCCAATCCTTGAGCATTCAGGAAAAATGTTTTTATAAATTCAAGTGTGGAGAAATAAGGAAGCCTTATATTGAGGGGGTATAACAGTGGAGAGAATAAGAAACATTCACGAAGCGAATCAGGGAACCTTTTTCCCCCCTATCCTCAGCCAGCCTGGTAAATCTAAGGAGTTTTTGGGCTTCTCTCAAGAAAGAAATTGATAAAGTAAGGCCTCGTTTGCTTCGCTCTTTGTGTCAGGGATTTTGGGCAACAGCCTCTCTAGGTTTGGTAGCTGTTTAGATTATTATAAAAATTGGTTGCAAAATATGGGTGGGGAGGGGGAGATTGAGTGTTGCATTAAAGAGGGTGCCTTGCACAGTCATCAACCCAGGGTGATAAGGAACCAGTAACAGTAACAAAAACTGACTGGAAAAGGAGCGATACTGCCCAGGAAATGTTGTTTCTAAGGTTGGCAGCTGAGATGTGTGCTTAGCCTCGGTCGGCAGGCTGGATGGGCCAACTGGTCTTTCTTTGACCTCCCCTGCTATCTCACTGTGATATAAATAAGGCTACAAGTATTAGCAATAAAAGGGAGATTAAAAACGGAGGTGGCAAATGAGCAAAGACGTTCCAAGGTTGATTATGGCAAGGTTACCGCAGGAAAGCGAAAGTGATAATTCAAAGGATCCGAGTGGGTCATTGCAGACGAAAAGAACACTTACATAAGATTGAAAATCATGACAAGGGATTAAGTGAATATTGGAAGTACTTGAAATAATGGAACATATAAGGAGAGACTCCTTGAAATAGAAAAACCCAAGGAGTAGAAATATTGCAGTGTGATAGTTAAAGGGATGCTCAGAGTAGGCGCTAGAGGTGACCCTCAAAGGAAGAGAGAGGAACAGTAGAATTATAAAACGAGAACTTACAGAGAAGAGGGCAAAGAGGCGGATGACATGGTGGTTGACTTGATGTGCCTATGAAGAGAGCGGATCCCAAAGAGAGCAGATGTCTTCCCCAAAGACACACAACCAGTTGTCCACCTACCTACAATCCCTGCTACATAAGACACAACCAGAAGACAATAGGTTAACAATACCACTCGAAAGAACAAAAAGCCTGCATATAAGAAACATCACAGAGCTCACGGTCTTCTGCAAAAAGATAAGAAACATCACAGAGCTCACGGTCTTCTGCAAACAACTAAAGACTCACTTATTCGTTGAGCACTTTGGAAAGAATGCACAAGGGACCTAATGGTCCTATCACATTGCTGCTACCCTCCACCGAACAGTTAGTTACATCCACATGCCCCAAGCTAGTAATCTTATCACATATCCCCCCTCCATCGATCACTTGAAGAAATATTTAATAGCTAATAATGTTATAAACACGTTAACAGTTCCTTGTAAAATATAAAAGTTGTTACTGTTGCTTGTAAACTGCTTTGGCCCGGTGAAAAGTGGTATGAAAAAGTAAAGAAATAAAACGAGCCTTTTGACTCCTATCTTTAAAGCCTCTTCTAACTTACCTGGATTTTGCTTTTATTATTTGCCGGGACGAGCCCAAGCTCAAAGCAAGTGATAGACAAGTGCAGAGAGCTTACAATCTAAATTTGTACCTGAGACGATGAAGAGTTAGGGACTTATGCAAGAACATCGAGCACTAGCTGTCAGCATGCGTCTAGCGTGGGACCATGACGCTTAGCGCCACTGGATTTTGGTTACAGCTACTGCCCTTGGCGGGGGTGGGGGGGGGAGGGTTACAGACTGTGGCTGCCTCTGAAACACAAGAACTTGGACGTTATGCCTGGCCGCTGCGTCTGATTGTTCAGGGATAGCCGGGAGCCTGGTGACTGTGAGTACAGCTTTAGCT
The DNA here is from genome assembly GCA_033557465.1 of Ichthyophis bannanicus. Taxonomy (NCBI): domain Eukaryota; kingdom Metazoa; phylum Chordata; class Amphibia; order Gymnophiona; family Ichthyophiidae; genus Ichthyophis; species Ichthyophis bannanicus. The sequence goes on along the minus strand of CM066031.1, from coordinate 1,875,274,984 downwards.
GGCCAGGGAGCAGATTTCTGACTCAGGGATTGAATCTAAGTCCGCAGTCCTGCCACTGACCCACCCCAAAGCATGGACTTTCTAAATGTGATTACTTTCATGCTTCCGAAACATACGGTACAAGCCTCTTACTGCAGTCTGACATAAGTCAACTGTCGCTCCCTCACAATGCATGCTTTGGCAGGAGCAGCGCTTCACATATTGCCGATCTGCCTACATCTCATCAATGTGACATCAAACGCCTCAGTGGGACTTTGAGTTCCGCAGTGGTGGGAGGCTGGGTGGGAACCGTGTCTTGATTCTTTTTTAGGTTAATGATGGTTAATTGCTGGAATTGGCACAGAGCATTTTTCTCTCCTATAATGCAGCCCCTGTGGGCAAAGGAGCGAACTCAGGAATGAAACCCTGGCCGCCTTCTTCATGCCAGCCCTGGGAGCTCTAATTGCTGTTGCTATGCCCAGCAATAAATGAGATTGCGTCCCAGCGATCTAGAGCGGAGGTGGCTATACTGCCCACAGAGTGGGGTAGGAGGAAGGCAGTGGGCAGCCTGCCCAAGCCAAGAACTCCAAATAAACAGGTACCCGAGGGATTTACTGTTGTGTTTGTGAGAACGAGCGAGGAACCGACGGTAAAGAGCTCTGTAACACTGACAAGCAGGAAGGTTATTCCATGTTCCAATTCACAATGTTCAGCCTCCTGTATTGATCCAAATGGTCTAACATGGGAGAAGCGGCAGGACTCTGATGGAGGCGCAGATGAGCTCTCTGCCACGTGTGAGCAGGTAGGGTTGCGCACTGACCCACTGCCCTGGATTCTCACACACATGGTCACGTATGTACTGGATTGCAGGCTCATGCCAATCTTCTACAGAGTCCTGGCAGTTTTGCAGCAAATATGTTAAAACCCACAAATCTTGCACAAAGTCTCTGAGATATGCCACAGGACCACGGCACCCACCTACCAAATCTCTGGAATATATACCTTCTAGAAGCAAGAGACCATTCTGCACAGCCCCCTTGTTTCGTGTCAAATCTGTAGCCAGATCATTCAATTTAGAGAACCAGACCATGACAGTGGACTGGGCCTCCAGGTCCCTCCAGCTGGCCCAAGATGTGAACTGAGTCCTTGCCACTGTTATCATCTTTCTAAAAGATGCCCCAGGCCTCCCTGTGTTTAGAAGTCAGCCACAGACATAGCTACTGTATGTTCTAAGATCAAGTTCTGGATTTTTTAGTAGTAGCTTTTAGTTTTTGTTTTTATCCATATAAAGTTTTATTTATTTGATTTTGAGAATGTTAATATTGATTTTGATTATGTTTTTGTCTTGCTGTTTTGTAATTGGTTTCCTCCTGCATGTTTAACATTCTGTTTCATTTGTTAGATCTCTGTATGCCGCCTTGAACAGGGGGAGTTTCTGGAAAACGGGGATTCAAATGTCAAGTTCAATTCATTCCAGCTCACTAAAGACAGCTCACAGCATTAGTAGAATTCAGGTACAGTAAAGTCCCTGCCCCGAAGAGCACCGAAGCAAGAGGAGACAAAGGGACTTGCCCAAGGTCACAAGGAGAATCAGTCGGGGGTTTATAGGCTACAGAGATGCTCAGTACTTTTACAAAATCACTGCTCTTTCAATGCAGATTCACGGTGGAAGGAAGGCGCCTCGGGTCTGACTCTTCTGCAGAGTTGTAACTATGAATAACCCATCCTTGAAAAGCAAGGGGCAAGAATGATGAACGGCTGACTGGCTCGCCTAGGATAGCAAGATGGCTGTTCAAAATTCAATCTGGAGACCTGCCAAAGGTGGACCGATCCAGGCAATGTCGCTAAGTCTCTGCTCAGAACTTGGGCACGCAGCTGGAGGGCTCCTGTCATAAGAACATGCGCTAAACAGCCAATCTGGACGGTACTGCTGGACTGCTCCCAGCCAGGAATATCCCTGGCCATTAACAGAAAGCACTTTATACAGGCAGCAAGCACGCCCCTCATCAGCTCCCTCCTCCACAGTTCTGTAATACTTACATTGTATTTTGCATTTTATCTCTTGAATATTGTTCACTGCCCTGGAGATTTCCTCGAAGAGCAGTCTATAAATCAATACATTATTATTACTATTGCAAAGGCTTGGAATGAGCGCTACTTACACCCTCAGTCAGAGAGAATCCCTTTGCATGCTCGGACGCCCACAATAACTGAAAAGCTGGTGCGAGAGAGTGTGGGATGCAGGTGGTCAGAAACCATTAACACAGCTAGACTGTGCTGTTTAGAAACTAGTCCCAGCTCCCTCATCTCTTGCCTGCAGACCAGTTAAGGCGCCAACGCCCAAAGGGCAGGCCGCCACATCAAGGCTCACCTCCAGCTCTCTGCCATTTCTGTCCCTGCGGTCACACGCTGCAGGACTCTCTCACTTTTGGAATCTGCTGGAATTTTGGGGGGAGCGTCGGCGCCACAAGTCCCACCCGCATTCTGCATTTCGCCAAAGTCCCCCTTATTTGCAACCCCAGATTTCTACATCAAACCATACTGTGTAAAGTTGGAGATTTTGTCTATTCGAAGCGAAGGCATGAAAGCAGTGTTCGAATCCCACTCCTACCACTGACATTCCCTGTGACCTTCAGCAAACTGCTTTATCGTCCATCGTCTAGGGCAGTGTTTCTCAAACCGGTCCTCGGAGCACACCTAGCCGGTCATGTTTTCAGCATATCCACAATATCTCTCTCTTGCATATTCATTGTGGACACCCTGAAAGGACTGGGTTGAGAACCACTGCCCTAGGGTATCCCTTACAATTGTAAGCTCTTTGGGGAAGGGACTTATTATACCTGAAAATGTAAACTGCCTTGGGATTTGGCTCATAGCTTTTCAATAGTAGCTCAGGACGAGTTACCTTTGGGTACAGTAAAGATTTCCCTGTGTACAGAAGCCTTACAATCAGGGGCGGCGCAAGGGGGGTTGCGGGGCCATGCGCGGAGACTCAGTATGGGCCTCATTTGCATAAGGGGCCTCATTTGAATAAATATTTACATGATGTTACCATTCACTAACTTTTAGTAAACATGCCTCTTAATGAGTATATAGATAAAGAAAGACTAAAAGATTTCTATATTACTATAATCCAGTGCCAACCGCCAGGCACATTAGGAACTACTACAAACACTGCCCATTTAGAACCCATAGCAAACCCGCCGTATCCTGACAGCACTACCAGGACTCACAAAGCACCAGACCCTACCTATCAAAAGGCAACACTGCAAATATTAAACCAATACATTTCAGAGAATACTGGGGAAAGAGAACAAGTGGCAATGTCAAATAGGAATTACATAAACAGAACCCCTCAGCTCAGTTACACATGCAGAACATAGACCATCACCAAACAAGGAATCACAATTTAGAAACAGGAAGACAATAATTAAACTGGGAACCCCAAAAGGCAAACTTGGAATGTACAACAACACTGTAGAAATAAAACTATAAATTAATTTCCTCTTGTACTAAACAAAGCGCAGACGTTAATGATGCACATTTCCTAGAGCTGACATATTCCAGTTAATAAATTCAAAATAAAGAGATATCTTTCTACCTTTTGTGCATTTCTTTTTCAGTTGCAATTGCTCCAGCCACTTTCTTCTGGTTTCTTTGTGTCTTCTGCTAACTCTCCATCATCTGCTGTCCATTTGTCCTTTCTTCTCTCTTCTAGTTTTTTTTCCATTCTCTCTCTACATCTGCTTTAACATACTAATCTGTCTCTTTTTGCTCTTTCCTCATTCCTATTTCATGCACTCAAATTTTACCCCTCCATCCTCAATCCCCACTTACTCTCCCAATACCCGGCCAAATGTAGATTTTTCTTCCCTCCCACACAAATATTTTTCCCCTCTCCATTTTACTCTTCCAGCCCCATCCCATTCTAATCCTCCCCCAACATCAGCTCCCTTCTAGTTCCAGCTCCACCCAGCATCCATTCCCTTCTAGTCCCCCCATCAGCCCACTTCCAGTCCTAACCCCCCCATCAACCCATTTTCAGTCTTAGCCCTCCCATAGCCCATTACCAGTCCTACCCCCCCTCCCCCATCATCCCAGGTAAATTTAAAAAAAAAACAACTGGCTGCTGCTGCTGCTGCTGCTGCCGTGGCAGCGGCAGAATCAAGTGTCCTGTTTCCCCTCTCCCCGCCCGGCAGAGCCCTCCCTGAATCAGTCCCCTTCGGCGCCGGCTTTCAGAGCTGCGAAGAGAGAGTTTCTCTCTCGCGGCTCTGTTAAGCCCACCGGCGCTGATGGGGACTGATTCAGGGAGGGCTCTGCCAGGTGGGGACATGAGCATAGCAAGACTGGCGGAAGATTAGTCGTGCAGCTGAGTTTTGAACAGACTGAAGGGGAGAGAGATGATTTAGAGGGAGACCGGGGAGGAGCAGGTTACAATAGTCTAAACAGGAGATGACTAGGGAGAGGATAAGGGTCTTAGTAGTGTGTTCAGAAAGGAGAGGATGAATTTTGCTGATATATATAGAAAGGACAGTTTTTAGGTATCTGTTGGATATGTGCAAAGAAGGAGAGAGTAGAGTCAAAGATGACCCCCAAGGTTGCGAGCTGAGGAAACCGGGAGGATGACAGTGTTATCCACAGGAAGAGAGCAAGGAGGAAGGTGGTAGGTGGGTTTTAGGGGGAAAGATAAGAAGCTCTGTCTTGGCCACATTCAACTCTGCTTGGATTGAACAATCTGCCAAACAGAATACTGGGGTTGAAGCAGAAAGATGGAAAGGAGTGTTGCTCCGTATGACTCTACAACGTGTGCCTTAGAATCCCTGAGGAAGGCATTGCTGAAACACGGCTGTGTCGGGTTTGGCCCTAATCACCCCGGTCTGTGAACTTGTATTCTTTGTTAATACCATTCTTCAGATTGGTTTGGACTACTCTTACGTGGTAACTGTGCTTTCCAGTTGGACCTAAGTTGAGGCTCCATCCACACACTTCCCGACAGCGGGGGGGATTTATCCAGATAATGTCATTATCTGGTTAATTTCCTTTGTATATCAACATGTAAATTATTTCAGAATAATTCAGTTGTCTAAGATCCAAGCACCCAGACAGGAGTTCAACTACAGAAGAATCGTGCAGGACTCCGAGGGAACCCCTTGTCCCACAGCTGTCCAGCTGCAAGGGTTGAAAGCAATGTGCAGGTGACATGTTCATCCTCCAGGGGCCATCTCCACGGCTGCAAGACTGGCGCTGGAAGGTTCACTCTCCTAGCAAGAAGGACGATGAGCACCTGAGACCAGCATCTTTTTAAGACTTTTTTTTATTGACTAGTCATCAGCTTGGAGCCAAACTAAAAGAATATGATGAAGCATCAGCAATTTTGAAAGTGCCTGAACTGATGAAGCACAGTCTGCAGATATGTTACCCTCATAGGCTTTGTGCCTATTACAAAGGTGCTGACAATGCTTCCAGCTGCTTTTTGCATGGGTAGAACTATCAGGTACAGAGTTCAAAGTGCAATTTTTGCTCGGATTTTACCCTGCTGACCTAATCCTGGCCCTGGGAATGTTTCCTCTCAACACAGGCACAAGGCAGGCTACTGTCCTTTAGCCCAGGTACCCCACTTTCCAAGTAATCAAACTCTTCAAGAAATTTCCCCCCACACACCTATTACAAGACAATCAAGTTTGCACATTTAAGTTTTCTCTCTCAGGACATAAGAACATAAGAAATGCCATAGTGGGTCAGACCAAGGTCCATCAAGCCCAGTATCCTGTTTCCAACAGTGGCCAATCTACGTCACAAGTACCTGGCAGGTTCCCAAAAATACACAGGTTCCACAATGCTTGTCCCAGGGTAAGGTCCTCTTTAATAATGGTTTATGGACCTTTCCTCCAGGAACTTGTCCAAACCTTTTTTAAACCCAGCTACACTAACAGCTTTTTCTACATCCTCTGGTAGCAAATTGCAGAGTTTGATTACACGTTGAGTGAAAAAATATTTTCTCATATTAGTCTTAAATAGTTTACCCTGTAGCTTCATTGTGTGTCTCCTAGTCTTTTTGATGGCACAAACAACCTATCTACATTTACCCATTCCACTCCGTTCATTAATTTATAGACCTCTATCATATCTCCCCTCAGCCATCTCTTTTCCAGGTTGAAGAGCCCTCACCTTTTAAGCCTCTCCTCATAGGGGTATCCTTCCATCCCCTTTACCATTTTGGTGGCTCTTCTCTGTACCTTTTCTAATAACACTATATCCTTTTTAAGATATGGTGACCAGAATTGCACACAATATTCAAGGTGCGGTCGCACCATGGAACAATACAGAGGCATTATAATATCTTTTGTTTTATTTTCCATTCCTTTCCTTATGATACCTAGCAATCTATTTGCTCTCTTGGCCACCGCTGCACACTGGGCCGAGGGTTTTAACATGGTATCCACAATGACGCCTAAATCTTTTTCCTGGGTGGTGGTTCTTAATGTGGAACCTTGTATCATGTAACCATAGTTTGGGTTGTTCTTGCCTAGGTGCCTCATTTTACCACCGCCTAATGTAAGCTCACTGTTCAATGAACACTCAGGTGGTTGCAAATTCAGGAGTGGAGGAGTGGCCTAGTGGTTGGGGGTTCAAATCCCACTAGAGGACAGCAACCTTGGGCTGGAAGGACTGGGGTTTCTAGTCCCACAGGTGCTCCTTGTGGTCTTGGGCAAGCCACTTAACCCTCCATTGCCCATGTTCCCTGTAAAATAGTTATCTCCAAGTTATAATGCCCTTCAATGTACTTTCAGTTTGTTTAATGTAAAGCACCTCGATATCATGAAAGGTGGTATATAAGAAATGTTAAATAAAAATTACCTGGGTTTTTTTGCTCACATTGTATATGCTGGAGAATTATACAATTATGACGGTGGTGAGAGAGCCTGGGACTGGGACTGGAAAGGCTGTGGAAAGGGGTGATGGGAGGTGTACAGCAATGTTTTTTGGCATCCTGCTAGGCAGGTACTTGTGACCTAGATTGGCCACTGTTGGAAACAGGATACTGGGCTTGATGGACCTTGGTCTGACCCAGTATAGCATATCTTATATTCTGATTGCCTGCTAAAAATTGACCCATGGCCCCCAAGTATTAATGATAGAGACCAGGCTTTGCGCACCTCGAACGCACACAGAGAAAAAATTTCCCATGGGAAAAGCAGAGTCTTCAGCCAGTCCTCGCAGGCCCAGTGGAAAATGCAGAGGTTCATCTGCAGCTATCATCTGCAGCTACCAAATAATAGCTGAGCTCCATAAAATGTGGATAAGCCGTCCAGACGACAAAGGTAGCGAAAATGTTTAGCTATGGTTTCATGATTTGAATTTGCCAGCTTTGGGAATTTGAGCGGGCAACATCTCTGTCTTTGTACTCTGGCAATACAAGAGGAGATTTGATTCTGTTTCTGTTTCACTGGCATTGTGCTGCCCGCAGAAGAACTTCTCGGAGTCTCCACTTCAGTGTCTGTCTGCACAGTTCTCGTTCTAATTTCTCTGGTGATCATTTATTCTCTACTTGGTGAGTTCTGCCTATCTTCTGTATATGCGAATAAGGTGAATATGTAGTTTCTGTGTAAGTCTGGCTTGATCTCGTTTCCCAATAAGAGATGTGTTCTAGGGACTGGTGTAATACCTGCAGTGTTTTATTTTATTTCTTTATTTCTTTAACATTTCTTTTATACTGCGCTCTTTATCATCAGTGCGGTTTACAGCTAACAGAACGACTCGAGGACCGCAGGGCACACCCGAGTTTACATCGAACAGGGAAAAACAACTTGGAGAAAAAAACGGAAAACTACGTACAATTTACATACTGCTGTGTCAATAGTGTTACAAGGGTAGAGCAGGGAGTGAGAACCAGTGTTGCCTTTTCAGAGGCCAGTGACATTCTGTTGTTGCTCGTTTGTTGCCGAATCAAGAGAGAGAGGAAGAGGGGTGATGTGCCGCATTGTCCCTTTGGCTGCCCTTCCTCGCCCATTGCCACACCAGATATATCTGTCTAGAGTTGCCACTGGCCTGCTGGCCTCCCCATCCCCATGTTGACTGACAGATTATCTGGCCCCAGCAGGTCTTGTGCAGAGGACCCCTCTCCATGCTCCCAGTTCAGAGGGAGGATGGCCCCTGTTATAATGGGGGACACTGAAAAGTTTGCTTGGGGGCCCAAAATTTGGATTTACGCCACTGATGCTATAGAAACTGGAACTTCTTCTCCCGATTGATGCTTTTGAATTATGGTGCTGGCGGCGAATACTGTGTATACCGTGGGTTGTCTGAAGGACTAACCAGTCAGTACTAGAGGAGATCAAACCTAAGCTTTCTTTAGAAGCTCAGATGACAAGACTTCGACTTTCCTACTTTAGACTCATCATGCGAAGAGAGATCATTAGAAAAAGACATAATGCTTGGCAAGATAGAAGGTCAACGCAAAAGAGGAAGGCCAGCAATGAGATATGGATTGATACAATAGCAGCAGCTATGGGTGCCAGTCTGTCAATAATGAGCCGACTGACTGAAGACCAAACACAGTTTAGGACAACTATCCCGAGGGTCGCCATGAGTCCATTCCAACTCAACAGCACTGAACAACAACAACAACAATTTTTTGTATGAGCTTATTTCACTGGAACCCTGGGTCCAACTTGGCCCATTTTCAAACGTGATATATCTTTATACCAGTTTTTCCCACATGCTAAGCTTCATCCTATTCCATTAAATTCTCAGAGAGTTATTTTGCCCCCAGACAGACAAATGGACAGTCAGACATTCTCCCCTCCCCGCTTCCATATAATTCTTTACAAGTTCCATTGTGTTGAAAGGAATAAAATGCTCCCAGCCATAGCAGATCCTTCCTCACTGAGTCCTCAGCAGCTCACCATCACACTACTCCCCGTTGAGTCTACATCTGAAGAAGAATCACGGAAAACCACCATAATTAAGATACAGGAACACGTGGGATGCCTTCTGCAGGCAGATGTATCACATCTGTTCTTTTCTTCCTTTCCAGGAGGGTCCCACCTTCCCTGGCCCCTCCAGGTCTGTGCGGTGGCAAAGTGGGAGGGACATGGATGGCAGAGAGGCTGGTAGCGGGTTGGAGCAAACACCTCGTTTCACCTTCTCTTAAGCAATACTGCCCTCTGCTGGTTGTACATGGATTTATTTTTTATCCAAGAGTACTGAAGACATCTCAAGCGGGAGATACATTTCCCCCTGGTAGTTTTCTTTTCACTGCAAAGCCACCGCAGTCTGTTCTGGTTGAATCAGGACTTGGAGGGGCCTGAGAAATCATCTCACACATAAAGAGTCATGGCAGCTCTTGGAAGTGAACTATAGTGATTTATGCTCGCTGGCATATAGCTCCTGTTCTTAATTCACCGCAGGAACTCAGCGCCAGCCCTTCACCATCATTAAATGGAAGCAAAGAAATAAGGTGTCAACAGAGAATAATAACTGTAAATATTTCTCCTGCACTGTTCACTCCTCATTTATCTTTCTTTGCAAGCACTTGGGTTAACACCTCTCTCATAAAGACCGAGGTGTTTGCCTGTGTGTTAATTCCCAGCTTTCTGTGAACACTTTAAAGGGAACTTTTTCGCTGGGATGGTATTTAAGCTCTGGAAAGAGTTACTGAAGGAAGAGATGCAATCTCCGTCTTTGGAGGCTATTAAGAGCAGGTTAGAAACACAGCTGTTGACTGGTTTCAGTATAGACAGGGCTGGCCCAACTGTTTCTGCCGCCCTAGGCAGCCCCCTCCACCCCCCTCCCCTGGCATCCATCTCCCCTTCCTTTCTCGCTCACCCTCACCTGGGAGTTTGTGGCACTGTGACCCCTCTATCATTGCAGAGAGCAGCCCTCCAGTGCCATGCTGGGCCTTGAAGCACCTCTGCCTGTGCACTCATGGCCTCCCGTTTCTGCCCCCTCTGATGCAACTTCCTGCTATAGAGGGGGCAGGACTGGCAGGCCATGAGTGAACGCAAACTCCACTCCTGGACGTCTGCATGCCAGTAAGATATGCAGGATATCCCTAATGAATAGCCATAGAAAACATAGACAATGGCAGCAGATAAGAGCATAGGGCCTTTCCAGTCTGCCTAGTCATGAGCATTAGTAAGTTCTACAACCCCTTCCTCTTCCCCATGCTTTCTTGAATTCAGATACACTGAGGCTGTTTCATGTTTCAACCACCCTTCCCATAAAGAAACTTTTGTCTGATTAGTCCTGAGTCTCTCCTCTTTCAAGTTCATTTTATGCCCCTCTCATTCCACAGCTTCCTTTCAGCTGGAAGAGGACCACCTCCTGGGTATTTATTCCAGAGAAGTAGATCAAGGGCATCTGATGGATGTCATCTACCTGGATTTCAGTAAAGCCTTTGATACTGTTCCTCATAGGAGGCTTATCAATAAATTGAGCAGCCTGGAGATGGGTCCCAAGGCGGTGAACTGGATCAGAAATTGGTTGACTGACAGACAACAAAAGGTGATGGTACATGGAGCTCACTCGGATGAAAGGAAGGTGATTAGCAGTGTGCCCAAGGGATCAGTCCTGGGGCCTGGCACTGTTCAATGTATTTCTAAGTGATATTGCTGAAGGACTGAATGGAAAAGTGTCTTTTTGCAGATGACATGAAAATTTGCAATAGAGTGGACTCCCTGAGAGAATGGATAATATGAGGAAAGATCTACAAAAACTGGAAGAATGGTCTAATGCTTGGCAGTTACGATTTAATGTGAAGAAATGCAATGTCATGGACTTGGAATGTAGAAATCCAAGGGAATTGTATGCGATAGGGAGTGAGAGGTTGCTGTGCACGGACCAGGAGAAGGACCTCGGAGTGATTGTTTCTGAGGACGTCAAGGTGGCGAAACAGTGTGAAAAGGCGGTAGCCAAAGCCAGAAGGATGCTGGGTTGCATACAAAGAGGAATTACCAGCAGAAAGGAAGAGGTACTAATGCCACTGTAGAAGTCACTGGTGAGGCCTCACTTGGAATATTGTGTTCAGTTCTCCTAGGACAAGCAGGATGTGTCAGCCACACCTGGTGACGTCATCCGACGGCGCCGAGACGGAAGTGCTCTCTAGCTCAGAGACTTCTGAGTATGTGTGAGGTGGTCCCACCTCCCCGGTCCGCCCCTAGCTCACCAGTTTCAATTCTTCCGCCTTAGCCTCAAGACGGATTCTACTAGCTCTCTTCAATTCATGCCTAAGACCATGACTAAACCTGGATTTAAAAACTGCCCGCGATGCAAGCGAAAAATGAACTCAACTGATACGCACCAGAATTGCCTCAGATGCCTCGGGGCCTCCCACAACGTTGAAGAATGCCTCTGCTGTGCCCGGATGTCCCCTCGAGCCCGGAAACTCAGGGACTACACCCTGAAGGACCTTTTAGCGGCACCGGAGAAAAAACGCAGTAAGTCCTCCAAAGGAAAAGCCCCCGCTAAGGCCTCAACCCGGACGGCAAAAGACTCTGCTGCTCCTCCCTCTCCGGGGACATCTGCTTCTCCCGCTGCTCCTGCGGTGCTTCGGGCAAGCCAACCCACCGCAAGCGGCGCCTCCGATATGACTTCTTGCAGCACCAGCGTCCCGGCACCTGCGCTGCCCGAAGAAAGCCTGCCTGCACCTTCCCGAGACTCCCCCCGGCCATGCGGCTCTGCGGGTCACCCCCCTCTGCCATGCGGCTCCAGCGAACGAGGGCAAGATGGCGCCGCCCACGTGGCCCCGCCTGTCTCCGCCCACAGGGATTCCCCCTCCTAACGGATTGGCCGGAGTGGATCCTGCATCAGCGCTGATGTCAGAAGGCTGTCTCAGCGCCATTCCCCTTCGCCCCGAGCCGGCGAACAAAGGATTGCCTCTCCAGTGTCTCCCCGCGCTGTCAGACACTGCTCCAACGGCAGCCGGCACGGAGGGCACAACAGACACCGAAAACGCCGCACCGACAGCCGGGAGTCTCCCCGTCGGCGCGAAAGGAGCGGCAGGACTCATAAAGGTGCCCACAGGAACAAGAGAAGCAGGAGGGGACGCCGCTCCCATTCCAGCAGCGGCAGCACGGATAGCAAGTCCTCCAGCAGCCGCGGAGACAGCAGGCATCCCAAGTATAGTGGCAGCAGAGGACACAGAAGCAGCAACTCTGCCAGATCCACCACTTCAGAGGCAATCTTACAGCTGCTGACTCGCCTGGTACAACAGACTGCAGGCCAGGAGAGAGCGGCTACACCCTCTCTGGATGTACAAACCTCGCCTGACCACGGCAACAGTTTCCCTACTCCGGAATCGCCAGCTAGGCAAAGGAGTCCTTCACCCATACTGGGACAAAGGAGTCCATCACCCATACTGGGACCAGACTCAGGAGCGAGTGCTGAAGAGGAGGAGCAGCCCGCTTCCCCTTCCTCCAGATCTACTACGAATGAGCATCACGAGATACAGCCGCAGATGCCTGAGGACCTTACGTATCCAAAGTTTTTGAAGAAAGTCGTTGCCAAGCTTGCCCTCGCCAAGGAGGAGGCCTCTGACGAGAAGGACCCAGAGGTCATGAAGTACCTCAATGGCCCCAAACCGGCTTTGGCTCTGCCTCTCCACCAGAAGCTCAAGGACAAACAGTCCACCCTGTGGCAGTCCCCTGCCTCTGGTCATGCCTGTGCCAGACGCCTGGATAACAAGTACCTACTGCTGACAGCACCTGGCTTCGATAAGCCCCAGCTACCCCACCAATCCATAGTGGTAGCATCAGCGCTCAAGAGGTCCAAGTCTTCACGCACACAGGCCAACCATCCTCCAGGTCGGGATCCCAAACTCCTCGACGACCTAGGACGGAAGGTATTCCAAGGAGCTATGCTGAGTGCCAAGATTGCGGCACATCAATTCCAGCATGTGTTGTTCCAGGACGCACTATTAGCCGACCTTAAGAGCCAGCTGCTCGCGCTTCCTAAACAATCCCAACAAGCAGCCTCAGCCACGCTCCAAGAACTAGCCGAATGCTCCAAACACCTCATGAGCACGGCCTTCGACAATTTTGACACGGGCATCCGGACAGCGGGTACGGCCATTGCTGCCCGCCGATGGGCCTGGCTACGTGCCTCCGGCCTGTCTGACAACACGCACGACAGGATCGCGGACGCCCCCTGCCTGGGAGACTCCCTGTTCGGGGACAAGGTCGCTGACACTGTGAACGGCCTTAAAGAGGACTGCACCACTCTGAAGACGCTAGCGGCGGACGGACTTGAACGCCCTTCCTGGTCACAGAGAGGGAACTATTTTCGTAAGCCTTTCTCCTCATCGAGGAGATACTACGGGACCGGCAGGCAGTGGCAGACCCCAAAATTCAAGCAGAATTACAACAAATCGTCCTTTCAGAGACAACCGCAAAGGGACCGCAAGAACAAGCAAGCGAACCCCCAGCAGTCTGGTAAGAACCCACCATCCTTCTGACTATCCGCTCCAGCTGGCCACGACCGTCTTCCCGGCCCCGCCGGTGGGAGGTCGTTTGTCCAGCTTCCTGGCCGCCTGGCAGGAGATCACCACGGAGCAGTGGGTCCTCCAGATTATCCAAACGGGCTACCACTTGCGATTCTCCTCCCCTCCGTGGCAGCACACGCAACCCACCAGTAAACCTCAATTATACCAGGAAGCTGCCCTCTCGGAACTTCTACAGCACCTCATCAGGACACGGGCGATCGAGCGGGTTCCCTCCAACGAGTTAAACACTGGGTTTTACTCCCGGTACTTCCTTATTCCCAAGAAGCGCGGGGGCCTTCGCCCCATCCTGGATCTCCGCAAGCTGAACACCTTCCTCGTGAAGGAGAAGTTTCGAATGTACTCCCTGAACTCCATCCTGCCCCTCATCAGAGCGGGGGACTGGATGGCTACCCTGGACCTACAGGACGCGTACTCCCACATCCCCATCCACCCCTCTCACAGGAGATTCCTGAGGTTCATAGCGATGGATTGCCACTACCAGCATCGAGTGCTTCCCTTCGGACTCTCCCCTGCCCCCAGGGTCTTCACGAAGTGCGTGGCCGTGGTCACGGCACACCTCCGCAGGCAAGGGCTCGCCATCTTTCCCTACCTGGACGACTGGCTGATATCTGCACCCTCTGCTCCAGAGCTTTCAGCTGCAGTTCAAAAGACTACGGCACTGCTGACCAAGCTGGGGTTCCTCCTCAACAAGGACAAGTCACGATTAGAACTCACACAGCGCACGGAATTCATTGGGGCGATAATCGACACCACCGCATCCAAAGCCTTCCTCCCCGAGAGCCGGCAGGAAACCATCACCCACATGGCCAGAAAAATTGCGGCTGCGAAGCACACCAAGGCCCACGACATCCTACGCCTCTTGGGCCACATGGCAGCGACTACCGCAGTCATCCCCTTTGCCAGACTGCACATGCGCACTCTCCAGTGGCACCTTCGCTCTCACTGGAAGCAATTGTCCCAACCACTCTCCACCCGCATCCCCTCCTCAGCAAAGGTGAGCCAGAGCCTTCGCTGGTGGACGGTCTCCGCCAATCTCACCGTGGGCAAGAGCTTACAACCCCACAGATACCAACTTGTCTTGACCACGGATGCATCCAACACAGGGTGGGGAGCTCACCTGCTCCAACTCAGCACACAAGGAGCTTGGTCCAGAAGAGAACAATCCCTCCACATCAATGTTCTCGAGCTCCGGGCGATCAAGTATGCGCTTCAGACCTTCATATCCCACCTGGCGGGGAAGACAGTCTTGATCCAGACCGACAACCAGGTAGCTATGTTCTACCTCAACAAACAAGGGGGCACGGCCTCTCGTCCTCTCTGCAGGGAAGCTCTCGAGATATGGTCCCTTGCCCTGGGCCACAACTGCATGCTGCAAGCAACTTACCTCCCAGGAGAGCAGAACACAGTAGCGGACAAACTGAGCAGGCAACTCCAACCGCACGAATGGATGCTCCACAGGGACGTGGCACAGTCCATCTTCCGACGTTGGGGGAGTCCAAGGATCGACCTATTCGCCACCGAAGCCAATGCCAGATGCCCCCTATACTGCTTGATATGCCCCTCTCCCCGGAGAGTGGCCTCCGATGCTTTCGCAGTACCGTGGGGGAGTGGGAACTTGCCTACGCCTTCCCCCCTACCCCCCTCCTGACTGCCACCATTCAACGCATCATCAACGACAAGGCGCACATCATCCTGATTGCGCCCCACTGGCCACGGCAGATGTGGTTCTCCCTACTGCTGCAGCTCTCCCAGGAGCCTCCCATCAGGTTACCGCTGCGACCGGACCTACTAACACAGAACGACGGCAAGACCTGGCACCCCAATCTCCAGACCCTCGCTTTAACAGCCTGGAGGCTGAAAGGGTAGGCCTCCAAGACCTACACCTGCCCGCTGAAGTGCAATGCATAGTGCTGGAATCCAGGAGACCGTCCACTCGCAAGTCTTACAACCTCAAGTGGAAACGTTTCAGTATCTGGTGTGCAGGCCAGAGCATCCTGCCCACCTCCTGCCCCGTTCCCTTGGTACTGCACTACCTCTCCACTCTCTTCAGCCTGGGCTTAAAACCCCAGTCCATCAAGGTACACCTTGCAGCCATTGCGTCCCTGCACCAACTACGCAGCAACTCACCTAGAGGCTCCTTGGCCTCCCTGCCCATCGTGACCCGCTTCATGAGAGGCCTCAGAAACCTGCAGCCACCTATCCAGAAGCCGGTCCCCTCATGGGACCTCAGTATTGTCCTCCAGCAACTGACGCAAGAGCCCTTCGAGCCCCTGCTCTCCGCAGCAGAAAAATTTCTATCCTGGAAGACCCTCTTCCTCATCGCCATCACATCTGCAAGGAGGGTGAGTGAGCTACAGGCACTAGTGGCTCACCCCCCATACACCAGGATTTACCACAACAGGGCATCCCTTCGGACACACCCCAAGTTTGTTCCCAAGGTATCCTCTGCCTTCCACGTCAACCAATCGGTGGAGCTGCCTTCCTTCTTCCCCGGGCCCCACGGGTCCCCCGAAGAGCAACGCCTCCATTCCCTGGATTGCGTCAGAGCCCTACGCATCTACATCGACAGGACAGCCCCCTCTCGTCAAGGAACCCAACTATTTGTGTCCTTCGACCCTAACAGACCGGGGAGACCCGTCACCAAGCGCACGCTCTCCCACTGGATCTCCGATTGTGTCACCTACTGCCTACAGAAGGCCGGCGAACAACCGGCAAACAAAGCTAGCGCCCACCAACTCCACGCGCTAGCCACCTCCCTCGCCAACGCACACGAGGTCCCAGTAAGCAAGATCTGCAAAGCCGCAACCTGGTCCTCCCACCTCACCTTCCAGAAGCACTACTGTCTAGACCTGAAGGCAGAAACTGACAGCTCCTTTGGCCGAGCAGTCCTATCGGCGGCAGCAAGGCCCGCTTGCCCCAACGCCGCAACTGCCACCTGAGATGGCTATTTGCACAGCGCTCGCAGAGCTGATGTTACATGCCACTGTAATCTCACAGCCTGTTTGTCTAATTGCACAATTCTACCGCACAGTTGTTTGAATGCACGGTTGATGTTGACTGCACGGTTGATGTTCTTATTGCACAGTTGGTTAATTGCACTTGACGTTCTACCTCAATGCATGTTGCACTATTGTAAGGATCCCCTCACGTAGGGACTGTTGTTTACACGTATTGTTTTGCACAATAAATACGGAGGTTCACCTCACCAATTCCTGCTGTGTCCTCCTTGCCTCCTGCTTAACGGCCTGCCATGGCCCCCCTCAGCCTCAGCGCTGACCTACAGCTAGGGAGACACCAGGTGTGGCTGACACATCCTGCTTGTCCTAGGAGAAAACAGAGTTACTTACCTGTAACGGAGTTCTCCGTGGACAGCAGGATAGGTCAGCCACACATTCCCGCCCACCTCCCCTCTGAGGGTGGCCTGCGAGGTCCGCACCCTAGCCTAAGGGCACAGCTAATCACTAACTGGTGAGCTAGGGGCAGACCGGGGAGGTGGGACCACCTCACACATGCTCAGAAGTCTCTGAGCTAGAGAGCACTTCCGTCTCGGCACCGTCGGATGACGTCACCAGGTGTGGCTGACCTATCCTGCTGTCCACGGAGAACTCCGTTACAGGTAAGTAACTCTGTTTTTTGGAGACCATATCTCACAAAGGATATAAAAAGACTGGAACGGTTCAGAGAAAGGCAACCAAAATGATTTGTAGCCTGCACCAGAAGACATGAGAAGAGACTTGAAGACCTAAATATGTATATACGCTAGAGGAGATGAGGGACAGAGAAGATAATATACAGATATTTAAATACTTTTTGCACAAACCTCTTCCAAAGACGGGGAAGCTGTAAAACTAGACGAATAACATGAAGCTGCAAGGGGGTAAACTGAAAGGCAACATCAGGAAATACTTTTTCACTGAAAGGGTAGTGGATGCTTGGAATGCCCTCCCGATGGAAGTGGTGGGGGCAAACACGGTGACAGAATTCAAAATGGCATGGGACAGACACAGTGGATCCCTTTATATAAAATCAAAATAAACATAACTATTTTTTTATACTTCAACAAATAGAGGGGTGACCTGCATGGAGCGGAGGGTACAACCCTAAACAAAGGCATAGAGGGGGGTGACCTCATCATGGAGCGGAGGGTGCACCTACTCTAGCCACCTTACTGAGCGACTAGATGGATACTGGTCTTTATTTGCCGTCATTTACTATGTTACTATGTCACAGAAGTATTTAAGTGTCTCGGTCATATCGCCGTCTCCCACCTTTCCTCCAAAACATACACATTAAGATCTTTGGGCCATGAGCTGCCGCGGCGCATATCCTGCCCTCCGACTCCCTTGACCCGGGTTAGCCTGGACGCCCCGGCAGCCGCAGAGGCTACATGGATAGCAGCGATTTTCAACCCTACCCACATAGCCTCTGAGCCTTAAAGACAGGCGAGGAAAAACCTTGCAGAGGGCTCCACGGGTAACATCGAAAATCGCTGCTACCCATGTAGCCCCTTCCTCCGTCCCCACTCCGCCCCGGAACGCCCCCAACGCGCCCTGATACTGTGCGGATAGCAGCTGGGCACTTTAGGGACTTAGCCGGGATTTTCAAAGGGAACTACCATTATGCTTCCACCCCCCTTTCGTTTACTACTACTACTAGTCATTTGTATAGCGCTACAAGGCTTACGCAGTGCTGCTCATATAGACGTCAGACACAGCCCCTGCTTACCAGAGCTTACAAGCTAGTCAAGACAAAACGCACAGCGAGACCGGGGACTAGAGTATGCTAAGATACATATAGGTTGTGGCCAAGAGGATGAAGAGCATCAAGATCTAAAAGCGGATGTATGTCCCACTGAGGGGCGGCAGCAGGTGTCCCCAGAGGGCTGGAGCTCTAGGCAATCACCTAGTTCACCCAATGGTAACGTTGGCCCTGCTTATGGCAAAGATCACTGACTACTTTAGTAGCTGCCCTCTGGACCTCCTCCATCATATGCTGAAGATGCAGTCTCCAGCCTTGTACACAGTCCTCCAAACGAGCTCGTACTAGAGACTTATACAAAGGCATCATCACCTCCTTTTTCCTGCTGGCCATCTCTCCCTGTGCATCCAAGCACCCTTCTGGCTTTTGCTGTCTCTTTTTCTACCTGTTTGGCCGTTATCAGATCATCCCATATGATCACCCTCAAGTGCTGCTCTTCTTTCGTGCATTGAAATATTTCATCCCCTATACTGTATCGCTCTCTTCGGGTTCTTAAAGCTCAAAAGCATGACCTTGCAATTTTTAGCATTAAATCTTAGCTTCACTAGATCCCTCCCCATGGTATCCACACCTTCCAGGATGCCTACCCTGTTGCAGATTTTGCTATCATCTGCGAAGAGGCATACCTTTCCTGACAGACCTTCAACAATATTGCTTACAAAGATGTTAGTAAGAACTGGACCAAGACGATTCCTGAGGCATGTGAGTGGTAACACCCCTATCTCCCTTGACCAGCACATGCTGCCACCTCCCACAGTCAGTCACTTTAGGATCCATCCCAAGGATGCCTAGTTTCTTTATAAGTCATAGGTGCAGAACAGTGTCAAAGGCCTTGCTGAAATTGAAGTATACCACATCTAGCGCTCTTCCCTGATCCAATTCTCTGGTCACCCAGTTAAAGAAATCAATCAGATTCGGCTGACAAGACCTACCTCTAGTAAAGCCATCCTAGCTCAGATCCTGCAATCACTTGGATTCCACAAACCACACCATCCTTAGCTTTCCCACTACTACTCCTCCTAGTTATCATTTGTATAGTGCTACAAGGCATATGCCTGTAAGAAACAGTTCCTGCTCAATAGGGCTCACAATCTATGCAAGACAGACAAACACAACAAACAGGGGATTAGGGTAAAACAAAAGGAAGATGCTTAAAACACAGATGGGTCAGGATCCAAAAGCAGCCTGAAGAGGTGGGGTTTTAACATGGATTTGAACAGGGCCAGAGATGGAGCCTGACGTACCAATTCAGGTGGTCTGTTCCGGGCCTATGGTGCAGCAAGGGGGAAGAAACAAAGTCTGGAGTTGCCAGGGAAAGAGAAGGGCGCAGATAGAAGGGATTTTCCCGATGAGTAGAGTTCCCGAGGAGGGGTGTGGGAGACATAAGAGAGGAGAGGTAATGAGAATCCTCAGAAAGAGTCCACATCAGGTCAGTAGGAGAAGTCTGAACTGGATATGGACAGGAAGCCAGTGAAGTGACTTGAGAAGAAGGGTTATGTGAGCCTAGCAACACTGCTGGAAGATCAATTGTGCAGCTGAGTTTTGAACAGGTTGAAGGGGAAAGAGACAATTCAGAGGGAGATCAGTGAGAAACAGATTGCAATATTTATTCTGCACTCTTTAGAATCAGTGCGGTTTACATGTATACTAACAGGTACTTTTATATTCCCTTGTCCCTGGAGGGCTCACAATCTAAGTGTACCTGAGGCAATGGAGGGTTGAGTGGCTTGCCCAAGGCCACAAGGAGTGGCCATGGGACTAGAGACTTCAGTCTCTTCAGCCTGAGGTTGCTTGTCCCCATGTGGGACTTGAGCCCCCAGCCTTCTGGCCTGAGGTAACCTGTCCCAACCACTGAGCCACTCCTCCCTCCAGACTAGAGAGTGGATAAGAATCTTAATAGTGTGTTAAGAAAGGAATTTTGCTGATGTTATCGAGAAAGCAATGACAGGTTTTAGTTATCTGTTGGATATGTGTTGTAGAGAAAGAGAGAGAAGAGTCAAAGATGAACCCAAGGTTGTGAGTCAAGGAAATATGGAGGATGATAATATTATCCACAGAAAGAGAGAAAGGAGGCAGGGGGGAGTGGCAGCAGGACATCCAAGCTGCAATGTCAGTTAAGCAGGCTAAGATACGAACCAAGATTCCTGGAGAGATTTCAGGTACAGAAAGGTAATTCTGAGAGTCATCAGCATAAAGATGGGATTCATACTCATGGGAGGAGATCGGGGTACCAAGGGAATGAGAACAGAGACAGAAAAGAAGAGATCTCAAGACAGTCCTGAGGTACATCGACTGAAAGCAGGATAGCAGCGAAGGAAGATTCACCAGAACATACACTAATAGTGCAATGAGAGAGATAAGAAGAAAACCAGAACAGGACAGAGTCCCTAAATCCAAGAGAGAACAGGGTAACGAGGAGAAGGTAATGATCAGTGGTGCCAAAAACAGAGATAAGTCAAGAAAGATGAGGACTGAGTACAGACCCTTGGATTTGGCATGGAACAGTTCACTGGAGATGTTGGCAAGGGCTGTTTCTGTAGAGGGTAGAGAACAAAAGCCTGATTGTAGGGGATCCAGAATGGCTTGAGAGGAAAAAAAGTCAAGAGAACAGCAGGGAACCGCATTTTTGAGTACTTTGGATGCAAAAGGGAGGAGGGAGATGGACTGATAATTGGAAGGGCTGGTAGGGTCTAGTGAAGATTTTTTTGAGGAGTGATGTAACCACAGCATGTTTGAAGGCCACAGGAACAGTTGCGGTGGAAAGTGATAGGTTGTGGATATGACAGAGGGAAGGGGCAACAGCAGCAGATATAGAGCTTAGTAGATGGGTGGGAATGGGATCAGCAGAGTAGGTGGTGAGTCTGAAGAAGAAGAGGTGGTGAGTCTGAAGAAGGAGAGAAGATATGCAGTTTCATCCTCAGAGATTGTAATAAAGGAAGAAAGGGTGACAGAGGTTGACACAGTAAGGTCAATTTACTACAAACTAAAAACACTGCGCCACCTGAAACCAATGATGGAGACAAAGGACTTCCGTACAGTCTTCCAAGCAATAGTCACACCGCATTTTGACTATGCGAATATCATCCTTCATGGCCTCCCCAAGAATACACTAAATCCACTTCAACTGGCGATGAACGCGGCAGCCCGCATCTTATCTGGAGCTTCTATAAGAGATCATATAACACCAATACTGATCGATCTGCACTGGCTTCCGATAAACTGCAGAATAACATACAAAACCCTCCTCATCACATTCAAGGCTATTAATAAATTATCTCCTGCATTGATCTCAAATCTCATCACCCTGACACCAAACAACAGACCCAGGAGACTAGTAGCAGAAAACACACTAGTTACTCCTAGTATCTCCACAAAATGGACACAACAAACTACTAACAGAGCTTTTGTGTCCTATGCCCCCAAGTGCTGGAACAATCTACCTCCAAACATCAGATCAATCAGGGATATCACCCAATTTAGAAAGTCCATCAAGCACTATTTATTCACTTTGCACTTCAGGCTACCGTACACACAATAGAACCGGCTCTCGCCCACTCAGATAACTCCTACACATAACAGCAATCCAGAACAAAGGATCAAAATGTGAAAACACTGTATTCCTGTCAAATATCAAATCTTGATGTAACCTATTCAATGTATATATAATTTGTATAATTATGTAGATAGTTACCCCCAGTTCACACCCAGTTTATCTTCCCTGTTATCTGTAAACCTACATCAGTCATGTATTGGCAGGTATATTGTTGAATAGTGCGGTATATAAAAAATGTTAAATAAATAAAAAATAAAATAAATAAAAGAAGGAAGGATTTGAGAGAGAAGAGGGGGAAGAAGGGATGAAGCTGGTCCTATGACGAATTCAAGACTAATCTCAAGACTCATCATGGAAGTAGTCAGCCAGAGTTTGGGTAGAAAGTGAAGGAGAGGTTGGAGTGGAGACACTTTGAGTGTTGTAAAGAGATGGCGAGGGTCAGAGGCACAAGAGTTTGTCAAATGGGCACAGTACTTTTGCTTGGCGAGTGCTATGGCAGATTGGAAAGAGATTAGCATGAATTGAAATATACAAAGTCAGTATGGGTATGGGATTTGAGCCAAAGGTGCTCAGCAGGGCAGGCACAGGAACATAGGTAGCAGATTTTAGAGGTCAGCCAAGGCTCATGTACAATATGCCTCACAGGGCATGGAATGCAAGAAGTGAGAACATCCGAAGCGGAGAAGAGTAGAGTCTTATAGGAAGAGATTGCTTAATCAACAGATACAGTTGACATAGTGGAGGAGAGAGGAGATGAGACAGTGGATCAATGGAGCAAAGGAGAGAGTAGAGGAGTCAGTAGCCTGAAAATTCCTAATGTGTTGATGGAGACAGGACAAGACTGTGGCAGAGTGTGGTTAAGAGTAAACGTTAGCAGATGATGGTCATATAGGGGAAGAACTGAGGTAGAGAAGTTAGATGGCGAGCAGTTGGAGAAACAGACAGGATAGAGGCAGTGGCCATGCTGGTGAGTAGGGGAAATAGAACACAACTGGAAGTTGAATGAGGAGGTTAAGGCACAGAGCAGAATGAATAAGAGTCAGAAGGGTCATCAACATGAATGCTAAAATCCCCAAGAATAAGAGAAGGGGAAGAAGAGTCCAAAAGCTGCGTTTCCATTAATTTACTCACCACAGAGGGCAGACTGACCGGTCTGTAGTTGCCAACTTCTGCTTTTGTGAACAGGAACCACATTCACAGTCCTCCAGGATCATTCCCAGCTCTAGAAAGGCATTGAAAAGGTCACCCAGCAGCACTGCCAATATTTCCCTAAGTTCTTTCAGTATCCTTGGATGAACCCTACCCGGCCATATTGCTGTGCCCATTTTTAGTTTGGCCAACTCCTCACAAACACAGTCTTCTGAAAATCATTTGAAGCCTATCTCACTTCCATTCCTGTTTGTGGGTGTTTTCTGAGGTACTGCTCCCGGCCCTTCATCTGTGAGCACAGAACAGAAATATTTGTTCAGCAATTCCGCTTTATCCTCATCAGCTTCCGCATATTCCTCCCCTTCACCTTTCAGTCTTGCAATGCCATCCTTGCAACTTCTTCCTGCCACTAACATACCTTAAAGAAGTTTGTTGGTGATTGTTGTCGCTGGGGTATCTTCCCCGTCAGAGGAGCGTGATGTTTCACTTAGTTCTGGTGATAGATCACCAACTCCATCTTCAATGAAATGAAAACATGGTGCTGTGTCATTCTAGCTGCAGCAGGGAGCCTTGTCTAGGGAAACCGGGGAAGTGGTAGAAAGCCAGGTTTTGACTTCTCACTTTTATTTATTTATTTATTTAGACAGTTTTTGTATACCGCCTTATCCTTAATCAAAGCGGTCATGACACAATTGGGGGATACATTTAACACGCGGGGATAAGAGACACATACACTAATACTTACAGGGAACATGGGCTATGGAGGGTTAAGTGGCTTGCCCAAGACCACAAGGAGCATCTGTGGGACTAGAAACCCCAGTCCTTCCGGCCCAAGGTTGCTGTCCTCTAGTCGGATTTGAACCCCTGACCTTCCAGCCTGAAGTACCACTTGGGTTTGGTATTTGATAACAAGTCCTTAGGAGCTTCTGAACCCACTTCAGATCCTGCAGCACCCATTCAGGAGGGAAGGCCCATTTCAACCCAGGTTGGTGGTTCAAGCAGAGCTCCTATTCTGGCGGCTGGTTGATCTGTGATGCTGGGAAAGAGGAGCACTGTGAGCCTTATGCAGGTCTTTAGAGGATATCTTGGAGGTCAGCCAGATGGAGAGTTTCTTTTTTATTCTGATTCTCTATTTATTGAATTTTCCAGAAATTCTGTTGTCAAGCTGGAAGAACATAAGTGGCGGTCTGGCTCATTAGAACTTCAGCTAGGACAAAAAGTGTCCTCTTTTCAAGCAGTGGATAGAGCCCATATTAACGACAATTTATTTAGAAAACTTAGAGACTCTGAAGAATCAAATTAGAAGTAAGAATGAGACACTCTTGAATTTCCCAAGGATTAGATTTTTGTCAGCTATGGGGTTGTGGAAGTTTTATGTAAGAGATGATCTGAAAATACCTAGTGGGGACAATATTGGGTTCTCCAGAATTTATTGTGTTCCCTCTGGTAAGCGTATATAGGATTGAGAGAAGGGGCCATGGATTCATTGGTCTTAGCGGTTAGTCTGGATACTTCTTTCTTCTTTTGAGTCTTCTCTTGAAGAAATCTCTATGAGGGCATCTCTGGTGGTGACTTTGTCCTCTGACATGGACAAGAACTTATTATTTAGGGGGTTTCTTTAAAAGCAAGCATGTTTCCTCTTCCCAGATGTGGCCAAATTTACCCAGTTAGGGGGACGCTCTTTCTAGAGCTTAAAGATTGAGTAGTTAAGACAAGGGAAACTTTTTTCCTTAAGTTCCTGGTCAGTCTCACCAGGAGCAACTGTGTCTTCTATGACCTTAACCAGCTAGAGTTTCTTCTTCCAAATAAGAACACCTCCAATTAAAATGTGTTGGGTTCAGGATGTAAATGTAAATTAGAGCCAGGGTCCCATGCTGAGTTTCTTCTCTTACGTTTCCTTTCTAGCATTGCATACCACTCCCCCCATCAATGTGAGCTTTTGTGAGGCAATTTGATAGTTCCTCTTGGGGGCAATTTCTCCAAATGCTTTAGTTTTGGGCATTAAAACAAACACCAACCTTCCTTAACTCCAACGTTCCTTAATATTCAAACATTAAAGTAGATCATCAATTTAACAAAGGCAAACAGGCCTCAGAGAAATCTTACCCTTCACTTGGCGAATCGAATCACCATAGGGTTAGATGGAAAATTCAACATCACGGGCCAAAAGCCTTTCACTTTTTATTATATCAATTTAATTTCACCAATTATTATCTATAATCAAATTAAACCTAATTAAAAAATCACCTAAAAGTACTTTTTCGGGATTTCAAAGAAGTTCATTATCTTAATCACACAGCTGAAAAGTGTGTATGGAATGCCCAATACGGGTGCTGGCAGGCCTCACACGAGGCTCCGTGACCTACAAAAAATATAGAAAACCTTTCAAAGTGAGTTATGATAACATTAAAAATGTAAACAGCATACTCAACTTAAGGTTCTGCTGAAATCTCCCGCACACGCTTGTCATCAAGACCGCACAAACTTTTTCAATTCTTTAATGTAGAATCCAATAGCCTCAGTTTGGAGAAGCAGAGTCAATGCCGAGAAAGTTCTTAAAAGTCCAACAAAAGCTTTTGTTTCGCCTAATAGGCTTCTTCAGGGACAGTAGACTCAAGCACGATAACTACAACTCCACAGCTCAAAGGTACACTCTAACGGACAATAAATGCCTCCAATCTGAAAACGGCCATTCCTGACACCACAATTTTAAAGACCAGCCTTTATACTCCAATACGCTGTCAAAAAATGATGTCATTTCCTGCTAAACCTGACCAATCCTAAACAAAAGGAATGTGCGCCCCGAATTCCACAAAAGCCAATCAAAAAAACAATGTCCAATCTATTTTATCATTGGACATTGCTTTTTGATTGGCTTTTGTGGAATTCGGGGCGCACATTCCTTTTGTTTAGGATTGGTCAGGTTTAGCAGGAAATGACATCATTTTTTGACAGCGTATTGGAGTATAAAGGCTGGTCTTTAAAACTGTGGTGTCAGGAATGGCCGTTTTCAGATTGGAGGCATTTATTGTCCGTTAGAGTGTACCTTTGAGCTGTGGAGTTGTAGTTATCGTGCTTGAGTCTACTGTCCCTGAAGAAGCCTATTAGGCGAAACAAAAGCTTTTGTTGGACTTTTAAGAACTTTCTCGGCATTGACTCTGCTTCTCCAAACTGAGGCTATTGGATTCTACATTAAAGAATTGAAAAAGTTTGTGCGGTCTTGATGACAAGCGTGTGCGGGAGATTTCAGCAGAACCTTAAGTTGAGTATGCTGTTTACATTTTTAATGTTATCATAACTCACTTTGAAAGGTTTTCTATATTTTTTGTAGGTCACGGAGCCTCGTGTGAGGCCTGCCAGCACCCGTATTGGGCATTCCGTACACACTTTTCAGCTGTGTGATTAAGATAATGAACTTCTTTGAAATCCCGAAAAAGTACTTTTAGGTGATTTTTTAATTAGGTTTAATTTGATTATAGATAATAATTGGTGAAATTAAATTGATATAATAAAAAGTGAAAGGCTTTTGGCCCGTGATGTTGAATTTTCCATCTAACCCTATGGTGATTCGATTCGCCAAGTGAAGGGTAAGATTTCTCTGAGGCCTGTTTGCCTTTGTTAAATTGATGATCTACTGTAATGTTTGAATATTAAGGAACGTTGGAGTTAAGGAAGGTTGGTGTTTGTTTTAATATTATATTTCCCTTCCTTGCAGTTGTTCTCTGGTTAGTTTTGGGCATACCATGACAGTCATGAACCTCACTCCTCAGCCACGGTATGGGGAGTATGATTTCAGTCTCACTAATTTATTTCTAACGCTCCCTGTAGTACTTGCATCGTGCCAAAGAGAGCTTCCTTCTGGAGTTCATAAGACATAACATGGATGGGTAATTTGTCAAGATGTGACTGGAAGTTCTTCTTTATCAGGCCTGTGGCTCCCAATATCATGGGAAATATTTCTGTATCATTCTGCTACATTATCTTGGTCTCTGACGGCATTTCTTAGTGCTTCAGGATCTTCTCTCTCTCCACGCAATTCCCAGAATAATCACTTGGAACCGACACCTCTATTATCAATGCCATTCTGGTGGTTTTGTCCTTTACCACTATGTCGGGTTTCCTCGCATCCAGTTTCTTCTCCGTCAGAATGGGAATGTTCCAAGTTATCAAAACTTCTTCATTGTCCATAATTCTTTTAGAGTCATGAACCATGGATTTTCTGGTACAGTGATACTGTAGTGGTTAGAAAGTTTCCAGTGGATGAGACGTGTCACCTTGTTGTGTCTTTCTTTATAGAAAATTTCTGCCATCAGAACTTGACAACCAGCTACAAAGTGAGTAACCATTTCCTATGAGTTTGGACCGATGTGTCCTGTTTTCCTTGTATGTCATTGTTTCTTAATATCTTATTTTAATTTCTAAATTTTTCTTTTGAAATGCTTGATAAAAAATATTTGTATTAAATTACCCCCAGTAAGGAGACTGGTAATACAACCTTGACTCTACATGAGTGAAGGCCGTGCAGGTTGGAAGATGGTTGAACTGTGTTGTCGCCTTCACCAAAGAAATGGGGTAAGTGAAAAAGTGCACAAAGATAAGAATCGCACAAGAACGGGAAGGTCTGACAACAAACACAGGAAAGTCTGAGTCAGGAGAAACATCTAGAAGACTAGGAGCCCAAATACTCAAGGGGGAATATTCAGAACCAGCAGCTAGCTGCCAGCGCTGAAATCTAAACCCAGCTATTCCATGCCAGGGTCATATCTGGGCCCAGCATTGACTCTCCGGCTTAGCCACATTTGCCACTTGCTATCCGGACAGTGGAATATTGAACTGCTGCCTGGTCAGTGATACGTGGAGAAAGGCCAGGATTTCCTGCACCTGGCTTTTACCACATATTGCTAACCGGGCAGTGGCTCGATATCGCAGCTGTCTGGCTAGTGACGGGTGCCACCTTCGCTCTGCCTCAGGACGTCCTCGCGGATATTCAGTACCGGGCGAAATGGTAGAAACCATTCTAAGAAACAAAATTACTGAACATGTAGATAGTCATGGTTTAATGTGAGAAAGCCAACATGGATGTAGTCAAGGAAAGTCTTGTCTCACCAATCTCTTGTATTTTTTTGAAGGTGTGAATAAACAGGTAGACAAAGGTGAGCCGGTTGGTATAGTGAATCTCGATTTTCAGAAAGCTTTTCACAAAATCCCTCATGAGTGACTCTTTGGGAAATTAAAAGGCCATGGGATAGGAGGCGGTGTACTGATGTGGATTAGGAACTTGTTGAAAGTTAGAAAACAGAGAATAGGGCTAAATGGCCAATTTTCCCAGTGGAGAAAGGAGAATAGTGGAGTACCCCAGGGATCTGTGCTGGGTCCTTTTTAACATATTTATAAGTGACCTGAAAATAGGAATGAGTGAGATGATCAAATCTGCAGATGACACCAAATGATTCAAAGTTGTTAAAACACAAGAGGATTGTAAAAAATTGCAAGAGGACCTTGATAAATTAGGAGACTGGGCATCCAAATGGCAGATGACATTTAGTATGGACAAGTGCAAAGTTATGCACCTAGGAAAGAGCAACCCAAACTATGGTAACACGATGCAAGGTTCCACATTAGGAACCACCACCCAGGAAAAAGATTTAGGCGTCATTGTGGATAAAATGTTAAAACCCTCGGCCCAGTGTGCAGCAGTGGCCAAGAGAGCAAATAGAATGCTAGGTATCATAAGGAAAGGAATGGAAAATAAAACAAAAGATATTATAATGCCTCTATATCGTTCCATGGTGAGACCGCACCTTGAATATTATGTGCAATTCTGGTCGCCGTATCTTAAAAACGATATAGCAGAATTAGAAAAGGTTCAGAGAAGAGCCACCAAAATGGTAAAGGAGATGGAAGGATGTCCTTATGAGGAAAGGCTTCAAAGGTTAGGGCTCTTCAGCCTGGAAAAGAGACGGCTGAGGGGAGATATGATAGAGGTCTATAAAATAATGAATGGAGTGGAACGGGTAAATGTAGATCAGTTGTTTACTCCTTCAAAAAGAAGAAAGACTAGAGGACATGCAATGAAGCTACAATATAACACATTTAAGACTAATCAAAGAAAATATTTTTTCACTCAACACGTAATCAAACTCTGGAATTCATTACCAGAAGATGTAGTAAAACTGTTAGTGTAGCTGAATTTAAAAGAGGTTTGGACAAGTTCCTGGAGGAAAAGACCATAAGCCACTATTAAAAAGGATCGGGAAAATCTACTGTTTACCCATTGGACAAGCAGCATGGAATCTGTGTACCTTTTGGGAACCTGACAGGTACTTGTGACCTGCATTGGCCACTGCTGGAAACAGGATACTGGGCTTGCTGGACCCTTGGTCTGACCCAGTATGGCATATCTTATGTTCTTATGAATAGCCAGCTCAGTGGTATTTACACGGTTTGCAGGTCGGTTCCTAGGTTTGTGCTCCTAGAGAGTTTCACCCTGAGGCTGTTTACTGACACATGAGTAGATATCTTTCCACTGTCCAGGATTAACATAGCCAGGAATATTTGCTCTGCAGATAAGGAGGCCCAGAGGCGCTGTGCTGATTATTAATACTTCCAAGGTCCAAATATAACAGCAGATAAAGCCCTCCAAAGTCTGCCCGTGTCCCCTAGTATGATACAGAAGATTTGTGATCCCTTTAAAGCAGTGGTTCTCAACCCAGTCCTCTGGGACCCCCAGGCCAATCGGGTTTTCAGGATATCCACAGTAAATATGCATGAGATAGATCTACGTGCACTGCTTCCATTGTATGCAGATCTATCTCATGCATATTCATTGTGGATATCCTGAAAACCTGACTGGCCTGGGGGGTCCCAGAGGACTGGGTTGAGTTCACTGCTTTAAACCTTGCCTGAACACATAGGCCGCACCCCAGGACACGTGGCAGAAATGGTGTTGGAGCAGTCAATGGAGTAAGACAGAGCAGGGAGGGGGATGGGCACATATCTAGAGATAAGAGAGGGACAGGGAGGGTGAGGAGAGACAAGGTGAAGGGAAGGGAGAGAAGGACAAAAAAGGGCAAAGAGTGAAAGGATGATGAAGAGGGGAGGCAGAAGCTAGAGAGTCTCGGGGGTGGGGAGGGAGGGAGCATCAGAGACTACAAGAGATCTGGAAGGTAAGTAGAGAAGGAGTTAGAGATATGGAAGAAAGAAAATCCAGAGAGAAAGAGAAATGAAGAGAAACAAAGCCTCATGAAATCAATGAGTTAGACGCACATAACGTTACCTTCATATACCCTCTGTGCTTGACTCAAACAACGTGAATTTCAGATATCACTCATATCCTCACCTCCTCCTCTGGGGAACTGCTCCAAGCACGCATCCCTCTTTTCAGGAGAAATGATTGTCTAATGTTATTCCTGAGTCTGCCCCCTCCAGCCTCACCATATGAGTGATGGTTTTTGAACCTTTTTCTATCCAACAAGTGGGGAAAGCAGGCAGAGCAGGGTTCATGGAATTCCTTCCCATCGCTCTGCGTGCGCATGATTGCGTCTGTGTTGTCGCTGTATCTATCTGATCTGAAGAGGAGAGGCGCGACTGAATGGAGCAGCACCCGAAAATTCTCTTGGTCTGGAAAGAATACTAAAACGAAATCTGATAATACGAGCTATTAGATGTCGCTGTGAACAGTTTTCAAAGGATGACTGCTTCAGTTTTCCCACAAAGTGATACTGTTCCAAGGCAATTTAATTAAATTTAATTTTGGCATTTATGTTTGACTCTAGACGGATTACAGTTATTAAAATATTCACTTATATAGATATGCGTTCAACAGTCAATGATCAGCTGAATACATACAAGGACATAGATAAGTTATTATCATTAAGCATGTCTAAAATATTTTTGGAAAAGCCACGTTTTCAAGGCTTGTTTGAATCGTTTATGAGATGCCGTGCAAACTGGTGCTAGGCCCTGCAAGATAGGGAACTTAAACTGCACTATTGCAAATCCCAATCTTGCCTGTATTGGGAACTAGTGAAGGGCACAGAAATATGGAGTTGCCCTTTCCCATCTTGAAGCTTTGAAGATCAGCTTTGCTGCTGTATTTTGTACCGTTTGTGATCTTGATAGTTGCTTATTTGGAATCCAAATTACAATAATTTAAGGGAAGAATAATAATTGCTCACACTATTCATTTCAAATGATCTTCTGAAAAATAAGATCTTATTTGTTTCTTTATCCTCAAGATTCCCAGTGCTTGCCTGGCTACCATTGAGATATATTGACTCGTTGTAAGAGGTATTGCTGCGCTTTCCTAGCAGTACTTATGGCAGCCGGTCGAAAGTTACACCTTTCAGTCATTGCATATAGTAACCATTAAGAATGATATGGTCAGGGCCGGTGCAAGGATTGGAGGCGTCCTAGGTGGACTCGTCCATCCTGCTTTCTCTCTACTGCCCCCTCCCCCGTTTCCATTACCACCGCCTCTTTCCGGGTCCTGTAGCGGTGGCAATAGTACAGATAAGATGGGGCAGCGCTTTCCTCAATTCACTGCTGCTGGCCCATGGCTTCTGCCCTCAGCTAGCTGCCTCTTCTGCCCCCTTCTGATGTAGACTTCCAGGGGAGGAAGAGATATAGTAGAGGGCAGAAACTGTGGGGAAGTACCAGTGAGCTGAGGAGCGGCGCTCCCAGAGGACCAGCACTCTAGGTGACCATCTAGCTCACCTAATGGTAACATCAGCCCTGGATATATTTCAGCCACTAGTTTTCACAGTAGAATTTACAGCAAAGTGAAATGCACATCTGACTCACTTAGAGCCGTCTCAGCAGAGATAGTGGACCGGCAACAGGAAAGGGGGGGGGGGGGGGGGAACGTGGTGAGAAAAGCAAGCGGAGGACATTATTTCCAACCCCTCTATGTATCTTTGTTTCATGTGCATTTGTGTGTACGCATCTTTGTTCTCTGTGTTTGTTTTGTGTGTACCCGTTTGTTGAAGCCTGTATGTCCATTTTGCTTGTATGTGTATGTATGTGTGTTTGTGTTTCATGTATGTTTGTTTTTTGCTTGTGTGTATATGGGTATATGTTTATTGTGTGACTGTGTATGTGTGTTCTATTTATGAATCTGTCTATCTGTTTTGTGTGCGTGTCTGTGCATATCTCTGTTTTGCTTGTGTGTGTGTGTGTATGTGGGTGGGTGGAGGTGTGCACTTCTATGTCTACTGTATCTGTGTGTCTCTGCATATGCACTTATTTGCGCGTGTGTGTGTATCTTGGTTGACTGTCTCTGTATCTGTTATGGGAGAGGAGATGGGGGGGGGGCAGAAGTTTGAAAGGTGCAATTCCCTAATGGCTATGTGCACTGGGCCATTTTTTTAGGGGTGGGAGAGGGAAGGCGGGTTTGCTCTAGATAATGGATCTAATTTACCAATTGAAAAAATCTCTTTCGTATGTAAGCCTCAACTTGTTATCTAATATCCAACTGAGAAAACAGGTATTCCCTGTCTGAGTCGAACTTGGGCCACATGTTTGTACTTATGGGAAAAACAATTTAAATATCATCTACATAGCTACAGACACCAAACCCTACAGACTGAAGAATTTATCCCAGTGGAGACAAACACATTAAATGTAAAGGGGAAAAAGACAATCCCTGTGGATAACCGTAGGAAAGTGAAACAGTGCAGACTTCTTGCCCCTACCGTCTATAACAGCTCCAGAGAGTTGACTCTAAAATGACGCTAACCATTGCACAGGTGTGTCTCCAATCTCTCACTGCCCCCCCCCCCCCATGCTGGCGTTTTCCTAGAAAGATCACATCTTGAACAGACAGCGGCGTTGCTTTTCTACCATGTCTAGAACAAGATGCTGCCTTGTAACCATCCAAACTAGCATGATCCTTCACAAAAGTACTTAGTTCATTCCAAAATCTTTGCTAAAAATGGAATATTATCAAAGTCCAAAGAAAAACCTCAAAAAATGAGCAGCCTATCACTAATCGCCGCATTATATGTCAGATGAGCTGTCGGGAGAGGGAAGCCCCACTCTTGCAGGACGCGAACATCCTTTACTCCAATATTAGGGACAAATTGGTGCGATCTGCTGTGAAATCTGATCGCCCTTTGGAGAGCCAGGTTGACCCGGGTCATTTCTCCTCTGGTAATTGTAAATTGTGTCGGAATACACTACAGCAGCGGTTCTCAACCTGTGGGTCAGGATCCCCACAGGGGTCGCCTCAGGATTTACCAGGGGTCGCTTGACAAATCCCAGGAATTATTTATTTTCTAATTTATTCTTCTAATTTGATCGCAAAGCCTAAAATGCCAAATACTTTGAATTTAATCAATTTATATATTACTTAGGCTATCCTTGCTTACTTTTACCTGTTCGCCAGAAGCGATGCACCTCGAGATGTTATTTAGATCACTTCCGATTTTGTAATGGCGGACATGGGTCGTACTAAAATTAAATTTTCTATGTAATATTATATAACACCAGCGACTCCATTGAAAATGAATGACAGAGAGAAGAATACCAAGAAAAGAAAATATTGTGATGACTTTTTAAGGTATGGTTTCACCTCCATATTTTCAGCAGGGATTGAGAAACCACAATGCGTTATTTGTAACGAAGTTCTATCAGCGGAATCCATGAAGCCAAACAAACTGAAATGGCATTTTGACAGTACACATCCCACCTTTGTAGGCAAGGATATTTGGTATTTTAAGAACAAAGCTAATGGAATCAAAAAAAGCAGACTTGATATTGGCGGAAAGTTCCACCAGCAAAACATAGCCACTGTTGAAGCTTCATATATGGTGGCTCTCAGAATCGCCAAAGCCAAGAAAGCTCACACCATTGCCCTTCGTCAGTCTTTTTGAATAAAGCATACTAAAACCGTTGACTACAAAATCATAATAATTTTGAAATCAAATATTGTTACTTGTTATTGTGATTAATGTGGTTTAAATAAGTAAATTTTATAAATAAAAACATATTGCAAAGGCCTATAATATATTAATAATTCAACAAATGATTACAGCGACAATGCATTAACGGTAAAGGAAGAGAGACGCATTTGATTTTATCATTGGGGGGTCGTCACAAGTTGACCATTGGTAAAAGGGGTCACGGTACAAAAAAAGGTTGAGAACCGCTGCACTAGAGGGAATCACATGGGAGGAACCTGTCTCTGGAAAAACATTTTATACTCGTTGGCATAAACCTGTTCATCCAGGTTTGATGTTTATCTTTTACGTTGTCCTTGAGATTTTCTTTATGTAGGTTGCGCCACATATTCTGTAAAGTTACAATTGGGTGAACATGCCTCACAGATAAACTCTGCTACAAAATCGGCCCCCATAGTGGAACATCTTCAAAAGCAACATCAGTTTGGGACCATATTCTCATTGACCCTTGGGGGGAGATTGGATCTTCAAGTTACAGTGGGCGGAACAACGCTGGATTGTCATATTGGTTTGAATTTAGAGTATGATTTTCGAGCCTGTTCTAAATACGCCAATCGGCTAAGAGAGTCTCTGTTTCATGGTTTCTTCCCTTTTCTAATTGGTTGGTTCAAGGAAACTGCATCCACGTCATTCAGCCATATAAAGTTGAAGCGGGGCTTGCCAAAAAGATTTTCACCGGTGCAAGGGTATTACCCAGCTTATCTTGAACCCATTGTTCAAGATCCGATGCTTGGAGCCAAGCTATCCTGCGTGCACCGATGCAGATGGATGAAGTTCTGCTGATGCACTCAAAACAGTCAAAAGTTGCCCTGTTAAACTTTGAAACATTCTGAGCATGCTTTACAAGAGTAAGATAATCTGCTCTTGTGTCTCAGGGAGAAGAGGAACCATCAACTCCAAATCCTTAGCCACCTTTCTAAGGAACATACACATATAGAGTATGTAGGAACTGATCCTGGCCGATAACATGGATGCCTGAAAACAACATCGACCAAAGGCATCGAGGGTTCTTGACTCTCTACCTGGAGGGTTCGAGGAATGTGTCTGACACACTGCCGATTCCATCACCATGGAATGGTGTGGCAATTGCGTCTTTTGAAAACCAGGACACTCTGGTGCCCGGTACATGGTATCAAGTCATCGGGTATGTGGCGAGATGGTCAGGGGCGTCTCCCACATATGAAGCATAAGGTCAAGAAGTATGCGATGGATAAGAAGTGGAGCAGCCTCCTTAGGGGCTGTAGGGTAATGAAGAATTTCAAGTTCTTCAGCTCTAGGCTCTTTCTCCGATGTCACTGTTATGGACAGACCTCGAGCAACATCATGAATAAAGTCTTGAAAAGACATGTCCTCTGGAGGACATGCGACGTTGTGGAGACGGAGATGGGTCTTCTGAGATAGCTCTCATGTCCCAGGTATTGGCTGACTCATCATCCGATGAATCGGAATCCGAAGACTTGACGTATCGACGGGCAGGGTGTTCCTGCTCTGCACGTATTCGGTACCAATCAAAATCGGTAGCTGAGGCTTATGGTGCCGGAACCTTGATACCAGAAACGGATTTGAGGGCCAGCATGGGCGGTAACTTGGTGAGCAGCACAAAGGTCGATGCAGG
This sequence comes from Ichthyophis bannanicus, assembly GCA_033557465.1. Classification (NCBI taxonomy): domain Eukaryota; kingdom Metazoa; phylum Chordata; class Amphibia; order Gymnophiona; family Ichthyophiidae; genus Ichthyophis; species Ichthyophis bannanicus. Next base: position 1,875,239,471 of record CM066031.1, on the reverse strand, counting down.
TTGTGTTGGTACCGGAGCTGGTACCGATGCCTGTGGAATCGACTGTAAGGGTTTTACTGGTACCGAGGCAGCCAGTAAGGCCGCTAAGCTCCACTCGATGGCTAGGATACACTGATCCATGGAGCTTGCTTATGCTTGGGTATCTGTACCGGAATTGCGGGCCACGATCCCTGGCACCAGGAGCTCTCTGGAGGTGGAGACCTCAGGAGCATCCTGGGACCCCACTAAAGCTTTGGAGGGGAGGCCCTCCTGCTGGGGTTGTTTGGCCGGTGTGTCCCCCCTCCAGGGCAATGCCCGAAGCATCTCAATGCTTAGAAGGAGATCTACCCTTGGAGGGCCAGCCAGTCTTCAATGAAGACCTAGGTTTCGATACCTGAGATCCTTGGGAGGAAGATGAAGCTCTCGATGAAATCGATGTTAAAGACATTGCATCAGAGGCAAAGAGGGTGCCCAACTTTGCAGCTCGATTTTGTAGGCCTCTCTTTGTCATCTTCCTACAAAGAGGACATTCGGACAATTGATGATCCAGTCCTAAGCATTTTAGGCAATAGTTGTGGGTGTCTGTGGCCGAAATGGTACTACCACATTTGGAACACTTCTTAAAACCACTGGATGATTTTTTCCGTCCATAAACCATTATTAAGAAGGGACCCAAGATATCAATGCTTGACCCAGTACAAGCATTGCGGAACCTGTGTCTTTTGGGGAAACTGCTAGGTAAGTATGACCTAGATTGGCCACTGTTGGAAACAGGATACTGGGCTTGATGGACCTTGGTCTGACCCAGTATGGCATATCTTATGTTCTTATGGGGGATTTAAATGTCACTTCACCGGCAGTACTTGGAAGTCGGCATCTTGTTTGCACCTGAAACGTGCACGTCATGCTGGGACTCTTCAAAAAGTTTCTTTTTCTCTGACACCAGAATCAGATAAGTATTATCAGTTGTTTTGAAATAAAGTGATTAAAAGGATGTTCGCATCCTGTGAGAGTGGGGCTTTCCTCTCCCGACTGGCTCATCCGACAAAGAAATGTGATACCCTACTCATTTTTTGAGTTTTTTTTCTTTGGACTTTCATAGTTTTGGTAATTAACCTCTAGAGGTTTAGATTTCATTTGAAAAAAATTGAATATTAGCTACTAGCCTATAATTTCAGCAAATTCTTCTAATCAAACTAGTTATTTTTCAGGCTAGATTATGAGGGCAGGTGTGCATTCTGTAGGCTCAATGGCAAAGTCAGTGACTCAGCTGGTGGTCTTGACCTATGGTAGAGTCCATAGCTGGGCCCTGACCAGCAGAGGACTCTGTGGTCAGTCTCTGACTGGCAAAGGAGACTGTGGTCAAACCTTGACCTGCAGAAGAGTTTCTGGCCAGGACATGACCTACAAAGGAGTCTGTGACCAAGCTTTGACCACAGGAGGAGTCCATGGCCGAGCTCTGATTTGCAGAGGATCCCATGACCTGGCTGTAATTTGGACATGGAATGTCATAGAACACACACAGACAAGACTTTGCAAGATCCCCGTGCAAGAGTGAACCAAGAAGATTCTGGAGAGTAGTTATTATTCACACATAAAAATGATAATCTACTCAGTCAGAAGCAACGGAGACTTCTCACATGATGCCAACATCTACCAAGAACAAACCAGAGAACTCAGACCTAGCTGTGAATGTTGCATTATGGACTTCAAGCATTCTCAATGAATACACCTCTGGAGTCTCCCAATATACTCGATTCTTACTCACACTCCTGTTTGCTTTATTAAAAGTAACATCACTTTCAGCAAACACATTCAACCTCTTCAACGCAATTACAAATGCCAAGAGCTCAAACAGAAGCAGGATGGGATTTGGTGTCATGCACCTCTCTTCACAATATCCAGGGACTTTTCCCCCCACTTCAGAGACCACCTCCCACTAAACATATTTAGTTGGGTCACTCCCCCCCCCCCCCCCAAGAATTATTCTAAGCTACATCCTGTGCACCAGGGGTGCGTGTGTGTAATTTTCAATGAGCAGCTGAAACTACTGCGTTTCCCCTGTGTGTATGGTGGAGACAGATGAGGAATTTGATTTTGGACATCTCTGGTCCATTTGCATCTAGACTCAGATCTCTGCCTTCTTGGTGAGCAGCAGATGCTAGTAGGCTTGGGCTTCTATTACTATTACTATATTCAGCATTTATATAGCGCCAGGCACGCAGCGCTGCTCAGCTAACCTACAGGAGGTAGCCAACATACAAGAGACAGTCCCTGCCCGTCAGAGCTTGCAATCTAGCTAAAAGAACCCAGTGCAGTTGTAAATGCAACGGTGAAGAGGATTTGGAGAGGGCCAGGGAGGGTGCCTGGTGCACAGATGCAGGTAAGCTCTTCCAGGCGTATGTTGGCATCATGTGTCCTGTCTGGGAATCCTGTGAACACTGGGAGAATTCCCATCAAGCCCAATCTCTTCCCAGACATGCGGATTCCTGGGAACAGCAACATCAAGGGCATCCTCAGAGCCAAAGCTAGCCCCAAGGTAGCCTGAGGAGCCCCCAGTACCGGGAATAGAAGGGAGCCCCCCCCCCTCCCCATTCACAGGCTGCAGCCCCAGAACTAGTAGGAAGAGTGGGGGACTCACCGGGGCGAGGAGGCCATGCTGCAGAGGGCCCTGGTCCTGGTCCTGGTCCCTGCTTCCTGCGGCGACGGTGCTCACTGATGTAGTCCAGTGTCAGGAGGGGGGGGGGGGCGGGGTGACCCCCCTACAGTCTGGGGAGCCAAAGCAGGGATGACGTGCTGTCTCTGATCCTCCCTGTCTCTTGCTCTATCTCTGACTATGTCTCTCTCTCTGCACACTGTAGGTCCGTCTCCCTCCCTCTGCGGTCTCTTTTCCTCTCTCTGGGGCTCTCCGATTCTGGCTGTCTCCTGCCCTCCTGTCTCGGATTCTAGCTTCTCCTGCTTGTGCTGTCTCTCATTCCCCCTCTCTCTCCCTAGGTCTCCCCCTCCCCGGTCTGTTTTCTCTGTCTGTGCCGTGTGCCTCGAATTCTCTCTTCCCCTCCCTGCTGTGTACGTCTCTCTGTCTGTGCCGTGTGCCTCTCTCTGTCTCGGTCGGTCGGGGGGTTGGATGCCTGTCTCTGTGCACTCCTAGCCCGCACTCTGGGCTCCACCGAGGGCTGGCTAGCAATGCGAAGCCTCGGGTTGCCTTTTCTCCCGATTGGCGACCGTCTGGCATCAGCGGCTTCTCCCAGCCAACTACAAGACGGCCGTGCACCGCCCGCGCTTCCAGGCAGCCCGTTTAACTCTTCAGCACCCTGCAGGCTCCCAGGAAGAAGGATCGCACTGCAGCCCCCTTTCGGCAGTAAGCGACCCTCCCCCGGCTCCTGCTCAGTAATAGCCCCCCGCCCGTCACCCGTAAGTGCGCACTAGAAGCTCCTCGGAGCAGGGACCGTCCCTCGGAGAGCTGCAGAGACGCGCATCAGCGCTGCTCCCGTTCTATACGGCGCGGAGAGACCGACAGACGCGTAGACGGCGCTATGCACCAGCCCGGTCGGGCGCTCTGTATCCGTGTCCGTCTGCGCGCGTACCTAGGGGCCTGTAACTAGCCGTGTCAATGAGAGATTCATGCTGCATGTGACCCGGGGTTCGCTCAATAGGACTTTGGGGGTGGGGGGTGCCTGCAACAAGCTACCCCAGGCTTCATCTCTGCCCCCTCTTTCAGGCAGCTTTTGCATCCCGATCCGCTTAACTTCCTGCGGTCTCCTCGTCCTCCCTCTTCTAGGCTTCTGTCCGTGTTAATTACACTGTAAGCTGTGTCCCGCGGGCTCCGTCTTTGAATGTGTCTGTCCAGCGCCTCGTACCCTTGTAGCGCTGTATAAGCGAGGAATAGTAGTCGTTGTAATATGGTGACTGTCTGCGCACATGCATCGAGGTGACTTCACTCGCTGGGGCCCCTAAACTGCAACCGCGAGTGTTATTCAGGAACGTGTGGTCTTTAGGGGCTCAGACTCGAATAACCCTACCCCTGGAGCTAGGCTGCTTTCTACTTTCCACGTCAAGAAAAAAATACCTAATCTCTTTATCCTGAGAGCAAAATGTTGCTAGTGATAATAAAAAAAATGATTACTTTTGTAAAAAAACATAGAAACTCCTTTCTCACTTTGTCTCCCTACTATCAGCACTAGTAGTACTTGTCACTTGTATAGTGCTACAATCTGACTCCAAAGCCAGGTCTACCTAAAGCTCTCTGAAGATGAGAACATCAAATAAGACTTCCCACATTGAATATAACTTGCTTCTCTTCAACACTCTTACCCAATTCCCTTTCCTCTCTTCCCTCAGACTCTATTCACACTTATTTCTACCAGACACTTCCAAATAAACTCCGCAAATCCACCTGCTTTTCCTCTCGCTCACTTACAGTCACTCTCCCGGACACTCAGACATTCAAAACGTTCACAACCAGGCAAATGCAGGGTCCTGACAGCACTTACACAAGCACCCACCCCTTCACCTTCCCAGTCCGCCTTACTTCCACGCTCAACGACATTCTTACCTGTTCTGAGGTCGTCGAATGATCCTACCTTTGCTTTCCTCAAACCCTAATATGTTCCCTTATTCCAAAAATCCTACACCATTTTTCCTTTAAAGCTAAAAAAAAAGAGCATTGACCTGATGACATTTTTTTAGTGCGCTCCTCTCAGTGCTGACTCAGTGTTTTCTTGGCACGTACCACTGGAAGTAGGTTGCTAGGTCTTTTCTTCAGGGGCAATGGGGGGTAAAGTGACTTGCCCAAGGTCACAAGGAATGTCAGTGGAAATTGAGCTCTTGATCTTCTGAGTACTAGCTAGTTGCGCTAACCACTAGGCTACTCGTCCACTGTGCTCCACTCGTTACATTACCTATTCCAATAATTAGACAGAAAATAAAATATGTAGGAGGGAGCCCGATATTTGAAAGGCATTTACAGCCCAGTAAATCACGTAAATACCTTAAATCGGGCTATTCAATGGCTCTTACATTGTTAGTGCTGCTCACTATCCCCTTCTAACCCCGCTTCACGCCCTGACGCTCTGTGCTTAGCATTGCGACGTTCTGGGGCGGAGACGTTTGCTAACTGCGAAGCGGCAATATTTCACCACTACCCAGTTAGTGATCGGTGGGTAAAATGAGGCATAGCAAAAGCCTGCCTAGTTTTACCCATGGAAGGTAACCGGGTATTGGTGCAATATCACCGCTACCTAGTAAGCTTCGGTGTCGCCGGGGCATGTGCGGTGTTCCTGGATTTTTAGTGCCATCTCTGCGGTATTGAATATCAGGGGTTAAGGGTCGATGGGCAGGGCTAGGCACCGTACTGGCGCATAGCCTGCCCAATTCAATATCGGGCCCTACGTCTTTTTCTATCTTTGCTGTCTGAGGGGACTTTTCCCACGATGCACTGTGGGTTGGGGGAGGTGTCAGTCTGCCAAATAAGGCCTTACTTGGCAGATTAACCCTACATGGTGTGTGCTGGGGTCAGGTGCCATCATTTTGAAAGACGGCAGTGTGTGTGGGCAGCACTCCTGCTCTCATCATCTTAAGGCGGGGTGGGGGAGAGGGGTCTGTGGGTCCACGGCAACCACCAGTTGTATTTGGGGTGGGCATCAAGGGGATGAGGAATAGAAGCAGGGCCAGCCTGTCCACTAGGCATCTGCCTAGGGTGGAATACCCTAGTGTGGCAGTCCAACTCCATTTTGAAAGCTTTCAAACCAGAGTCGGGCTACTGCCACTGCCCCCCCCCCCCCTGAATCCATCTCTGCCAACGTGAGGTGGCGGCGGCAGCAGTGGCCCGACTCCATTTTGAAAGTGTCATCATCTCAAAATGAAGCCAAGTTGCTATTGCTGCCACCGCAAGATGAGAAGATGGATTTTGGGGGAGGGCAGGGGGAATGGTGGCAGTAGCAGCAGCTGGGGGGGGGGGGCTTCTGCCTGGGGCAGCAGAAACCCTTGGGCCACCCCTGGGTAGGAGCCATTGGGTCACCAATGTGTCATTGCAGATGGGAGTGGGGGTGGTTGCCACTAATTTACCAGTGTTTATTTGGAATTGGAGTGGGTGGGGCCACCACTGATTTCTTTGAGGAGATCGGGGAGTAATGGGGGGTTTCGGAGCGAGTCGGCTGGGAATCGGTCTCGTCTGAGGTGACCCTTTTGCTCCCTGCTACATCTTTGTGCCTGCCTGAAGACCAACTGCACTAAGTTTCAGCGCAGGTTTTTAATGTCAGGAAGACGTAATTATTCCATCATTTGTATGCGATGAGCAGACCCGGTGTGCCATGCTTTGGGGCGGTGCTTTTGCTCAGGATTCTGCATTGGGAGCTACAGCAGGAAATTTTCAAGCAAAACTCTGAGCTAGGGCATAGCACAGTTTCCTGCACCGAGGCCTGCGTTTGCAATCTTTTCTCATAATTGTCTATGTTACATATCAGAAGAAGACCTAAATATGTATATCCTAGAGGAGAGGAGGCACAGGGGAGATATGATTCAGACCTCTACATACTTAAGAGTATTAATGAACAAACAAGCGTCTTCCAAAGACGAGGAAGCTGTAAAACTAGAGGGCATAACATGAAGCTGCAAGGTGGTAAATCGAAAGGCAACGTCAGGAAATATTTTTTCACTGAAAGGGTGGTGGATGCTTGGAACGCCCTCCCGATGGAAGTGTTGGGGGCAAACACAGTGACAGAATTCAAGACGGCATGGGACAGGCACACTGGATCCCTTTACAGCAAGAGGATAAGTAAATGGGGTGTGTGGGGACCTGCACGGACTCGCAGTTACAACCACTCTAGTTTAGTTTTCCTTGTGTGTCACCTCCTTTCTCCATCTCTCTCAAATTCTCTTTTTGCTCTCCTCCACCTGCACCTCCATTTCTTGCCTTCTCTTCATCTTTATCTCAAACCCTGACACCTCTTGTCTCAGTCTTGCTTTTCTTTCCTCTCTCTCCATCTCTCACCCCTATAGCTATATGCTCCTCCTCCATCCCCCTCTTTCACTGGCTCCTCCCCCAGCCGCCATCTCTGACCCCCTCATCGCATCTCAACCTCTCGCTGCCTTCACCTCCTCATCTCTCTCAGTTAGGGCCTGGCCCCACCATCAGACTACTGGGCAAGAGCTTCTCGGCAAAACAACACATCCTGATAGCCAGACAAGCTCAAAGAGGCATTAGCACAGTCTCCCCCCGGGGCAATGGACCCGCACATAATGCTTACAAAGGAAAATGTATTTGTTATGTGATGTGCAATAGGCTTTTTTACAGGGTGGGGTTGGAATGATCATGATTATTGAGTTTAATTATCAAAATCTCAGGGGGGGGGAGGGGGTGTTAAGGCTGAATGTTCACCTAGGAGGCCAAATACCAGGTCTGAATAAACACTGGATCGCTCCAAATCTAGAAAATACCCGGAGGATCCGTTTTTTAACCTACTTGAAGGCGTGGATTGAAACATGCCCTGGTGCTAATGTACAGCGCCGGTCGCGTTTCTAGAGCGGAAGTGAAAGACTGAAGATAGATCCTAGAGGTCCAGAGCTGGGTCTCCCGGGTCTAACCTGCATCTTTCACGGCTTTAATGCAAACGGAACAAGGCCGGTGCTGCTCGCTAGTGCCACCAGCGGTTTCTCTAGCTGCAGAGCACTGACACGCTTTTCTACTTTCTTCCAGTACCTGTACCTGGTAGCTAAGGATTTGGGTGTGGATCCAGATAGGGTTGCCAACTGGCTCCAGATGCGCCCAACAGGTTCGCTCCAGTCCTAGGTTTACCTCATTGCTTGCAGAGTTATGTAGTTCTGACTTCGCCATTGCACTCCATAAGAAAAGGAAAACTACAAGTAACTGCATGCAATGGGTTAAACCCAGGACTGGAGCAAGCCTGTCGGGCGCATCTGGAGCCAGTTGGCAACCCTAGAGCCAGATGATGCGCACCTAGATCCGGATCCCTCAGATCTTGGTAGTGGAGAAAGGCAGAAAAGAGAGTCAATGCCCTGCAGCCGGATCAACCTTTGCCAATGCTAGTGAGCAGTGCTGCCAGGTTTCTATTCCATCAGTGAGAAAATCAAACTAGATCTGGGGGATCCAGGGCTGGATCTGCTGGATCTAACTTGAGTCCTTCGACCAGTGCTGGGGCTGGTTAAATTCCCACTCTTAAGCAGATGAAAAGCTGGATCCTCCGGAGATCCAATGTAAAGCGTAATCCCTTTACCTATTTTCCCAAATACCCTTGCACTGGTCCTGCTTTCAGTGCCCTACAGTCTACTTCACCCTCTCTCAGTGCTTCTGTAATCTACGTCTTTCTCTGTGTGTCTACCTCTTTCCTATGTATCTCTGCTCTGGATTCTTTTCTCTGCTGTCTCTGTGAGTGTCTCTCTCTTTCTACCACCTTCCTGCTCTGTGTGCAGATTCCAGCCTCTTGCAGTCAGCTTCCTTTTGGAGGCTGGCTCTGGGAACACAGGGATTAAAGAGAGGTAGGAGGGGGGAGCGCAGTTGATGGATGATTTTTCTCAGCCTCAAAGGGGCTCCTGGAGCTGGCAAAACCAAGAGTCTCAATCAGGTGCTGCAGTACTTCAGAGGTTAATCTGCAGCCCAGAAGAACCTGCCCAGAGGCTGAGAGTGACTTCTCTCTTAACCAATCAGGAGTGATGGCGATCAGGAACCAATCAACAGACAGGAGGACAGATCCAGGAGCGGCACAGGGAGAGATGCTGTTAACCCTTTCCAGCCCGCAGCGCTCAAGAACATCCTGCCCCTCCCCCAGCACTTAAACGCTTCTCCGTGGAGTTTCATCAGCGCGCTCTGGGCAGCGCCACTGAAAATCTCTCTAACTGCCCTGGCACTATATAGATGATACTGAGGCAGAGTCCACATGGAGCAAGAATGAAATGCCCAATATTCAGCCTCTGTCCATGGAGCTATGTGGTTTATTTTAAGCCATAAAAAAGCCGTTTTAAATTAAACTGCATAGCTCTCTTTGGTTGACCCTGTCACCTATCTGTACAGCAATGCGGAATACACATTTGTTTTTAAACACCAGGTTTCTGTTTTACAAATAGGCTCATCACTATTAGGCCCAATATTCAAAGGATTTATCCTCCTAACTTTGAGACTTACGCTCCTAAGTTGACCTCTTTGAAAATTTACTAGGGCTGAGCGCCTAAAGTTTTTCTTAAAATTTCGCTAAGCTCCTAAATTTAGGAGCATAAAAAGTGGGCGGCCATGTGGGTGGATTTAGGGCGGGGAAAAAAGGAGCCTTAACAGTGTTTTTCAGCACTAGGCTGACAAATCTAGGCAAATGAATGGTAAGACTAAATTTAGGGGCAGATATTCAAAGACATTTATGTGGTTTGCAACCTGTAAAGCGTGTAAATGCCACTCACCAGGATATCCCTGATGTAGGCCACTAAGTGCCCCGACCCTAAGCGTTTACTGTTGGGGTGTTCTGGGGGAGAGTGGGGCAGCACTATAGGTTATCCGGGCAATGGTGATAGTCAGCCACTGCCCAGTGAACTCTAACCAGCTAAAGACAGGAGAGCTGAATGGCCGTCCCAACTTTAGCTGGTTTTGCAATCTGGCCAGCGGCTGAATATCACCACTGACTGGATTGCAAAATTGGCTGGCCACTATCGCTGAAAATCCCCCTCATTTATTTGAAGCTCCTAAATTTAGGCTCCTAAATGTGGCTGAAAATACGGCACAAATTTAGGAGCCTAAATTTAGGCGCTCAGCTTTTTATGAATATTGGGCCCTTACTTTAAAGCAATTTTGTAAAGGATCTGTCCGTCTCACTAAGGTGCATTCCTGGTGCATCATGAAACCACTGTCTAATCAGAAGGCTGCACTTGCCCTCCCCTCCGCGCCCCATATGCATTCCTAGTGTGCCACGAAGCCAGTGCTTGCTTATGCCAGGTCGCCAATGGGGAATCTTTGTGGCCTGCTCTTTGTCCCCATTGCAACTGGAGTGGATCGTAAAGGCCCATTGATCCCAAACTGGTATCTATCATTGCACGAAGCTGTCACAGGTCAGAAGGCAGGCCTCCACAGGTTTTGGTATGTTCCTAGCATGCCATGAAGACATTAGATGGTCAGAAGGCAGGCTGCAGGGCTCAGAGAAGCACCGCTCTTTCTTACATCCTTAACGCCCGGCACCATCCCACCCACTGAGTGATTTCAGCCAACAAAGCTTCTTGCCATCAGTGAAACATCCCAGGGTCACTGCTCCCTTCCAGAAATCTACAGGATGTCTGGAATATATTTTCCTACATGTAGGTCTTCCCTTGGTCTTATGTTTGGCTGATTCCTAATATTGGTCCGTTTCATCTACAAGGTGGCCTTGGAAGCTTCTGAGTCACTGACTAGGACCCAGCTCCTGCTGAACTTATTTCCACTTCTAGACCTCATGGACCATTTAGATTTGGATGCTCTCCAGTGCCCACTGCCAGCCACTGGGGTGAGTGACCGATGTGATCATACAGGGCACCGTGCACTGAGAGACCCCAATGCCCCCTCCTCATGTGGCCAAAGAAGGGTGGTGACCTCTCTGACTATAGTGCATGGACTAGAGCACCTGCCACTTCCATCACTCCACCCCCTCCCCCAGTGCCAGCACTCCCCAGCTTACAGAGTCAACGTCGCTGCTGCTCTAACCCCCCTCTTTCTTCACCCTGGTCGCCTAACCTATAAGAAAGCAGTGGCAGGGCCCAGCCCTTTTGAACTTCACACCCTGCAGTCGCACATCTCTCTCCTATACAGGTTTAGTTTGTTTAAGCCATGTGCAATAGAGGCGACATTTTGAAGTGCGAGGCCTCAGTGCTGCTCTCCTGCCAGTCGGGCCATGGGGGGGGGGGGGGGGCAAGGGAATCAGCAGCAGATCCTCAAGTCCTGTGCCTCTGGGGGACAGGGAGGGAGAGAGCTCCTTGGCGGGAAGTGGGTGCAAGGATGGAAACTGGGGAGGGAAGATGAGGTGATGCAAGTTGAGGACGAGCAGCTGTAAAGTTCGTATGAGAAGGGGAAGTACAGACTTCATAGGGGTTGGGTTGCGGAGGTGAGAACAGTGACGGGGGGGGGGGGGATGAGTGAGGCGGGGACTAAGAGAATGGTGGTCTTAAGAATGGAAAGGGATGAGAAGCTGGGGAAGGGGTAAGCAATAGCGGAAAGGGACTGCGGGCTGTGGAGGGGGTCAGAGAGCATAGAAATGGGCGGAACGCTAAGGACTGGGTGAAAGAAACAAGGGAAATGGAGACAGGAGACTGTGAAGCACAGGAAAGGAGCTGAGCTGGATGAGGGCGAGAAGCAGAGGAAAGTACGTGCGGACAGCAGTGGTGGTGAGAAATGGGGGTTTAGCGAGTGAGTGAAAGACAAGAGAGGGAAACAGGCTGAGGAAGGAAGGAAAGATGAGAGGGCTGGGAAAAGAGTGAAAGATGGGAGAATGGGAGGACTGGGGGGGAGAGTGGGACAAGCAAGCTCGAAGTCGATAAGAGGTGAAAAGAGGAAAACTGAGAACTGGGAAGGACAATGGGCACAATAAACAGCTGGAATGGAGGAGTAAGACCCTCATGCAGGGTGGGGTCAGCCTCCAGACTCTCCTTTGTCACTGGTAACTGAGCTTAAGGACACAAATTCCCACTGCAGGGCGAAGCACCGCAAAGACATCTGACAATCACATAAGGGATCCCTGGAGGTAGGAGCGAAGGGATGGGCACCAGCACGGGCACAAATGTTTCTCTGGGAGGAGTGGGAAAGATAGACAATAACCAGATACAATTGTACTTAAACAGATTTTATTTGGCTTCTTAGAATGAGGTAAGTAAATCCCAGTTCAGTTAAAGGAAACAAAGAGAGATATAACATGAATGCGTTCCACAGTCTTTAGCAGTAATCTAAAACTTGAATAGCACTTTATGTTTTCAGTGGGAGCACTTGTAACGTGCCGTGTGTCTCTCTTACAGGATAAGGCAGCTCAGAGAATTCCTCTCCTTCCCGAAGGAGCTCTCACAGCAGCCCTGGAACATTATTACAACTCCTAACTTACACCATGCAAGTCCTTTCAAGGAGCTGGATTCTTCCCAGTAAATCCCTGTACCTCTTGTCTTTCAGGTGCCCCTCATTTCCAGGGCCCATGCATTAAGCACATGGTGGAGAGCAGACCTTCAGGAGTAGAAAAGTAACCTGCTGACCAAGAGACCAGGGTTCGATTCCCACTGACACTCCTTGTGGCCCTGAGCAGGTCACTTTACCCTCCGTTGCCGCAGAAGAAAGGTTTGGCAATCTAAGTCTGGTTACACCTTGCCAAGAAAACCCAGGTGCCAGGCATCAGCATTGACTCAACAGCACACGTTGCACTGGAGAACTTCACACCTCAGTTGTGTTCCTCCTTAGTGTAGGTAACTTAGGTATCAGCCCACTCCTTAAATTCACCCCGCTGAACCAGATAACCAAGCTCAGTTTCTAAGAGAGTCCTGACCAGTGTGTGTGTCCGTGCATGGAAAGGCCTCATCAAAGGGCATCTTCAACTCTGTCCACACCTGAGAAGCAAATGTCCTAGGATACAGGAAAAGGCAGGTTTCCAGATGCCCGGCTCCTCTCCCACTTTTGTTGTACCCACCACTGGCTACAAAAAGGCAATGAAATCATTTTTCTTCCCAGCTCATAGGCCACAGTCTCCGGGCCTGCCATGTAGAAGTGTGCCTATACTGTGTGTGTACTGCTCTGTATTGTGCTAAACTACAAATAACAATGCAAAACTATCTAGCTAAAGATATTTTGACTAGTGCCTTGCCGTGATGAGTGCACCTGATCTTGGAAGCTAAGCAGGATTTGGCTTGGCTAGGACTTGGATGGGAAAGAACCTCAGAATACCAGGTGCAATAGGCTTACAGGGTCATTCTGACCCACGAATAAGTCGTTTGCACGTTCAAGCTGGGCGCGTGCGGTACTTGGACGGTCAGATGCGATTCTGACAACAAGCAGTTGTACGTGTACAAATGAGTTGTATGTGTTGTTCTGGACGTGGGCAGGATGGGGTGGGACAGGGGCGAGGAGGGGAGGAACATGGCCGTGCCCTGCTACAAAAATGTCTAAACTGTATTCTGTTGGAAACGTGTATGTCCATCATGGACGTATACGTTAGACCTGCTAAAACATGGAATAACAGCGTACGTCTGTGAAAGTAATAACACAGAAGGACATCTATGTCTAAATAAAGCAGATAGCATAGCTGGGATTTGGAAAAGTTCCTGGGGGAAAATCCATAAAGTAGACATGGAGAAAAAACATCTCTGACCCTGGGGGTAAGCAGTGTAGTATGTTGCTATGTTTTGGGGATGCTACTCTGTTTTTGTGATCCAGATTGGCCACTTCTGGAACTAATAATAGGCTAGATGGACCTCTAATCTGAAACTTTATGGAAATCCCTATGCTCTTATGTTCAGTTAGATGATAAAAGTATGCAGACCGAAAGTGAATAAACAGAACCATGTGGGTGCAGTAGGTGTTCAAATGGTAGCCAGAAACATAGAGGGACCAAAAGAAGGGAAAGAAACGTCACTGCATACAGTTGGACATAGTATACCACTCTGTGCCCCACCACATCCACACAAGAGGTGTGACAGTGACACTACCTGTGTGCCTGCCATAGCAGGGTGCACAGGATGCAGATGTACATACCGTGATGCACAAAGGAGGGACATTTATAAGGTGCATGAGAAACAACAGGCAGTGCCAGGGAAACAGGACCAAAAGATACAAATGCCCACAGTGATGGAGGCAGAGGGAAGCACCAAGTCCAGCGTGTGGGTGCATTAACAGTTATTATTTGAAAAGAATATTTACAGCGTGCCCAGCCACACCCAACCCATACACCCAGGTAACCCCCAAAAGCCAGAAATGAACACCCTGCCCCAAGCCCCCACCCCACCCCACCATCCCAGCTCACACCCCCAACCCTCTGGCTCCACCCCCACCCCCACCTGACCATCCCAACCCACTCCCCCAGACCCCCACCCCAGGAAGAGGCAATGATACCCATGCCTACCGCTGCCCCCCCCACCCTGACCTGCCCCTGGCCCCTCCCCCATCCAGAGGTACCATCACTGGGCCTCGGTGGTTGGTAAGAGGGTGGTGTGGCTGATGGCCCTCCCCGAGACCAGGCTGCTGCTACTGCTGCTCTCCCCACTGGTCTCCCCACGCACCTCATGGAAGGCTGGGAAGACCATTGGGGACCCCACAACCTGGGGCACAGGGTGCAGGATGCATGATTGCCGAATGCTGCTGGACCCCACCACAGCTGTGGCCTGTGCAGTGGCCCAGGTGGACACACTGCAGGCAGATGGTGGGGCAGGGGGGTGAGGCACAGCAGCTGTGGCAGGAGCCGCAGTAGCAGCAGCCGGTGTTGGTGGCAGGCCATGAGGCCCAGTCAGCTGGGCAGAAAGTATGTCCAGGTGTGCCTCAGTGTGGTCCATGGAGGCAGGCGGTTGGTGGCCACCAGCTGTGCCTCCGAAACTGTCAACTGATGCTCCTGTATCTCCACAGACCCCTGGAGGAGCTGGAGCTTTGCCGCTGCACATGCCTCCTGGGCCCCCTGTGGACACAGTCCATCAGCTGATTGTAGGCCGGTCTGGGGTGCCGCCCATGGTGACTGCTGCCACCAGGCTGGAGTTGGGGCTCAGGCAATGGAGATAGTGCCAGCTGGTCCCCAGAGTCCACAGAGCTGGTGCCCCCTGGCTCTGCAGTGACGGACAACTCTGTACCCCCATCTTCTGGGTCCCCTGGCTGGACTGGTAGATGTTCTGCAGCACCCTCTGGTGGCAGCGGTGGGGTTGCTGGCAGTGAAGTGTTGGAGGGCCCAGCACTAGGACCATCATCTATGGCCGCACCTGCTGAGAGAAGCAAGGATGGCAAGCTTAATGCAGACCCCTGTGGGCAGCAACCCACCCCCATCTCCTCATGGGCCGCACCAGTACACTAAGGCCACAGGGACACCACGGGGCAGCTGGGAGAGTGCAAGCCAGATCAGGAAGGCCCCACCACCACAGAGTCTCCCGGTGAGCCAGCAGTGGGGGAAGTCACAGTGCAACAGGGGCATGTGTGAGAGGGGCAGTGGGTGGTTCAATAGGTCCCCACATCATGGGTGCAGGCACGGGGTGAGGGAGAAGCAGCATGCAAATGTCAGCACAGACATGTACCTTGGTCCTTTGAGTGCCGGAAGGTGTCCACATCCCCGACACCCTCCAGTGTGGCGACATTGACAGTTGCAAGGATGTGTTGCTCCTCCTCCGTGAGCCGCACTGCCTGCCCATCTGGGCCCACAGCCCACGCCCTCCGGCAGGCCTCATGGCATACCTGCCGCCACTTCTGCTTCACATATTCGATATCTTGATTGTTGTGGTAGATGGCATTTAGTTTCTTGCAGATGGCTAGCCATCTGCCATTCGTATGCCCCCACATGTGCCTCCTTGGCGCCCATGAGGATTCTTTTTTTTTTTTTTTTCAAAATATGCAATCCAAATACATGCTCAAAAGAAATACACAGTCAATGAAACAAAATTACAATACAGATAAAGCAAAAAAAAAAAAAGCAGAAATCAACACTGTGACATTAGGCCTCATCATGGAGAGAGCAGCTTAAGAGATCACCTGGGATAACAATATTAAAGCTTCTACCTCCTAACATGATAATCATAGACATTACAATAAGTAAAGAAGCAAGTTCAGGCTTGGATGGACAACAAGAGCGTGTCTAATTGAGATGGTTCAACAAAAACATAGTCTATTCCCTGAATAGTAATTAAGCATTTACAAGGAAACCGAAGGAAGAAGGTTCCCTCTGCAGCCAATACACGAGGTTTAAGCTGGAGAAAGGACCTCCTCCTTAACTGAGTATAGCGAGAAACATCTGGGAAAATAGACATTTTTGAGCCATAAAAGGTAACATTCTTTTTAGGCAAAAAGGCTTTCATAATCTTTGCCTTATCCGAGAAATTTACTAAGGTAATCAATAAGGTGGCTCGTGCAGAGATCACAGCCTGAGAATTTTCAAGAAAATCAGTCAAGTTTAAATTGCTCTGTGCATCGGCTGGAGCCACATCACTGCCTAAAGACTCGTTTTATGACATCTCTCCTTTTATTTAGACAGTACTGTAAGGATGTTCTTTTGTTAACAGAAGCTGATGATATTGCAATTTCACATTCTTATTATTTGCCGAGTCGGGGGGTTTCTTTAGGCCCATGAGGATTCTATAGTTTGCAAGAATCTCCTCAATGAGGAGGGCTTTCCCCCCCCCCCCCTCGGTAAAGTTATGCTTCTGTTCAGAAATCTTAGGAGCCATTATGTGCCTGAACAGACATCTCTGATGGAGGCGTGTCCATGCCGGCGTTACCCATTTTACAACTGTTAAAGGTACAACAACGTATACATGGAATTCCGAACACGTTGTTACATCTAGATTTATTTATTTTTTTGTTTTTATATACCGCGCTATTTTAAATCAGTGCGGTTTACAGCATAACAACTCAATACATAGAACAGGTCTACAGGTTCCCAGTCAGCACTGATACTCCTGCTGCTGGAGTATCAGCGGCATGAATTTTCGGCAGTGATTGGGGGCTTGTAGACGGCAGTGGCTTGGGAAGATAGGCGTTCCTCTTTTTGGTTTTTATCGCATGTGTTAAGCTCTGAGGGTTTGCAGGGTCAGCTACTACTGATAATGTTGATGTGGAATCACATTTTTAACAAGTTGGAATTACAGTATATTGAAAAGGCGATTGGTAGGAGTATTTTAGAGCCATTGATGTGAGGAGGATCGGGTCTGGTTCGAAGTTAACTTTTACCATTGCCCCTACCTCCTTGGATTCCGAGGCTCTTTTCTCCTTTCGTATCCATTGTTTACCTGACGTGATGTGTGACAAATGGTAGAGTGATATACCTTGCAGTATTCGTATGATTTACATTCTGGAGGTGACCTTTTTGGGCTTGTGCTGCACAGTGTCATGGGATGGGAGCGGTAGGGTTTATGCTCAGGTGTTATATGCAGGGCTGTTTCTTTGTGGACACAGTGGTGGCTGAGGTGTTGCTGTTGTGGACAGTATCAGACTTCATGGGGTATGGGACGGACACAGGGTTCTCTCAGGGGACTGGTGTGGTGGTTGGTAGTGGGGGGGGGGGTGGCCTAGGTCAGCCATGTGTTGTCTTTACTAGCACCATGTCTCTATGTTTCCACTGTGCTGTGTTTTGGCTAACAGTATTGGGCCCTGTTGCTGCACTGTTACACACAGTAGGTTTCCTTTCCATATGTGCTTTCCCTCTTGTCCATTCTGCATTTTTTCTACCTTGCTTTCCTCTTGGCCATTGTGTTTCTGTTTGCCTGTTTCCTGTGTGGGCCCTGTTTTGTGTGTTTACTGCCATTTGGTTGTGTGCTGGGTCCAGCTTACCCCCTGCTCCTTTTGCAGCTACTTCCTGGCTCTTTGCACTGTTCTTGTCCCACCACATGCATTTCCCCGGCCTCCTCCCTTTCCTGCTTTGCCCTACTTATTGTGCCAGGGTGGCCCTAATCCTTTCCCAGCCCCTGCATGCTGCACCTAGAGCTGGCCTTTGGTGTCCTGTGGGGAGCATGGCTGCCTCATTCTCAATGGCTATCCTGCAGAGCAGGCGGGTCTCTGCCTCCGAAAAGTTCACCTGCCTCGTTGCCATTTTCCACGGGTCTGCCGGCAGCGGTGGAGGGGGGGATCCTGTTTCCTGTCGCACGTGGACAACTGTGCAGGTGGACACGTTTTCAGAACTACACATCCACGGCATGTCAGCCAGGCTGCATGTGTTACGTACACTTACACAGACCTCCGCCATGCATGAGTTGGACATTTAGCAGTGCAGATGTACAACCCCGTATTCTGACGCATGGCTGCACATCTAGCCATCCAGGACGAGAATCATGTCTGTGTTTTGGACGTACACATTTTGAACACATATCTGCCCTGCACGTCTTTCTTAGAATTGGGCCCTTACTGTGTGGAAGAAAGGCCTGGCAATCTCTTCCGATCACACCTTGTCAAGAAAACCCAGGGGACAGTCACATGGACAACTGTCACCAGGAGTTGGCATGGACTTGACAGCACTGAACAACAGCAAAGAGAATATTTTAGTTTGAGCTCTAACAATCCTCTCAAGTGGATTCCTCTCTTGGCTGGGGTTAGGGACTTCTTCTGCCACAGTAACTCTCTCCCTTGCCGGCAGAACTCTGCTCCCTTAGAGAACCTTTTTGCATGGCTGTCGGCTCTTCTGCAGGGATCTTTAGTGTCTCTTTCTCGTCCTCCAGCTGCTAACATGTCTTGCACCGATAGGTACCTGCAGCGCTGATCCCTCCGGCTGGTTTTGTCACCTTTTCAGCTCTCTGATGATTTCAGTCACCTTTCAGGGAGTCTCCTTGAGCCACAGCTCCTTCGGCTGTTCTGGTCCTTCCCTTGCTGCGTCACTTATTCCTTGGGGCTTCCTGCTACCTCCCCAGATGCTTCAGTCTGATGTAGCTCCCTACAGCAGCTCGCCTCCTCCATCTACACTGCAAATCCATCTTCAGCTCTTCCTCTTTTGCTATGCCATCTATCTCTCTCTTTCCCCACTACCCCCTTCTCACCTCGCCTCTTTCCAGCCTTCACCTCCACCCACCCTCCCCGCTGGCAGGCGAATCCTAACTCCAGGAGTAAAAAGAGATGTTGGTCTCCTGCTGAATGAATGAAGGAGAAGATCTATATTATATTAGGGAGACGTAGTTTGCTCTGTGCCCATTGAGATGAATTGTACCACAAGTATCAATGTGGTGGCATGGAAACACAGGGCTTGGTCAGTGCCCCAAATCTCATTCAGCAGAGAACAGCCCCACATTTCCTGCTTCCACCCTCTCTGCCTAGGCAGTGTGAAAGTGAGGGGTGGGGGGGGGGGGGGGGAGGAAGGATCAGGCAGAGGCCCCTAATTCAGCTGTTTGTCTTTAAGTGAATTACTGACAGGAAGTGAAGAGAGCAATGTTATAAGGTACATTTTTATGTGTGTATTTCACGCTATCACTTTTATGAAGTGAAGTGCGCACAAATTTAATTTATAAAATAGGAGCATAAGTGGTCAAACGCAAGCGTTAATTTAAGGTGTGAGCACTTACCCCCTGCCCAAGAGCTACTGTAAATTTCCGTGCCTAAAGGTTTATGGGATGCACATAAATTATAGTAGTTTATCATTTACATGTGACTTATATACTCCGTCCACAGTGAAAGGGCACACCACTGGTCCGATGTGAGCACTTACAGAACAGCAACCAACTACATCAGGTACAAGAGTGGTCACTTCTGAGCATAAAGCACTAACATTGTGCAGAAAGGTAGGCAGCTCTTATAAAATCACCCTCTCTGTGGATGACGGCAGATAAGATACTTAGGTATCATCATAGACCAGGCACTCACACTGGAACAGCAAATCAAAAAAACTGCCGCAACAATATTCCACAAGGCTAAAACAGTGCAGCGCCTCAAACCTCTCCTCGAACCACAAGATTTCAGAACAGTGATGCAAGCCATGACACTCCACCACCTGGACTACTGCAATATAATCTACCATGGACTCCCGGCCACCCATACAAACCCACTCCGGACTGCCTTAAACACCACAGCAAGAATTATCCAGACCGCAAAAAGACAAGACCACGTCACCCCAATTCTGAGAGAGCTACACATACTCCCTCTAGAAGCACGAGTCAAGTACAAATCTGCCCTACTCACCCACAAAGCTCTCTACCAAACTCAAACATCCCAGATCCGCACACTACTAGCCCGACCAACCCACAACAAAAAAACCAGACAAACCACCAACAACTCCCTCACCATCCCCCATAAGAGGACGAAATGCAACCAACGAACCTGCAACAGAGCCTTTGAACTATATGCACCATCCATCGGGAACTCTACCGAATCACATCAGAAACAACAAAGACCCCCTATCCTTCAGGAAACAACTAAAAACCATACTATTCCAGGAATTCCTCGGACCTGAAACAAACCACCACAAATGAGACTGTAGCTCAAATGTCTATGTCTACGTCTATGTCCCAAACACTTGCTAAAATCATTAATGTCGGCCGCCTGGTGACAGCCCAGACCCTTACAATTGATTACTGTCCCCCCCCCCCTCTCATTCAATGTTCCACCGCTTTGACCCGGTGAAAAGCGGGATATAAATGCAGCTAAATAAAATAAAATAAATAAAATAAAAACCAATATGGTTCACTCATTTTGCCCAGGAACGTTGTGAAGGCAGAACCCGCGGCTCAGTGCAGGTTGCTTTCACCATGCCTTTGCCTTTTGACAGAATTTTCCCTGCTGTGCTTTACAGATTTCCTTTCATCATGCCTTAGTCTTTCAACGATCCCCAAAATATTCCACTCGAATAAGTCCCCAGCCCGCCGTGGGATCAGCAAGGCCAGTCCAGGGCCCCCGCCATACAGCAAGGGAGCCCATTCTCAGGCACAACTATCCCAGCTGCGCCATGCAGTATGTTAGGATTCTGTGGCCCCCTCCTCATGTTTCTTTGGGGGGGGGGGTCATACCTGCCCCACAGTGCAACATGCTTTCCCCATGGTTTCTTAAACAGTCATTTCACATCTGTTTTGAGTTGAGGTCCTCCGTTCTTGGTTACTATCCTCTTGCCCTTTAAGGATCCACTATGTTTATCCCATGGCTTGACAAATCCCAGGTGCCAGGTCGCCGTGGTGACCAGAAATTTGCACCTGGCAAAAACCCTTTCTATCTGCCCATGGGAGATCGGATTCCAGTGGTCAGAAGAGAAGAGGATGACCACAATTGCATCAAAGACCCCTTCTATCTGGTCGCAGGAGATCAGATCCCTGCAGGGCCTGCACTACCATCAGGGGAACTAGGAGTCGCCTAGCGCGCTGGCCTTCTGAGTGTGCCAATTGCCACCATTTCTGCCCTTCTCTGGGACCTACAACAGTGGCAATGGCCTAAAACAGCCCCGCAATGCTTACCTCAAAACCTCAGCGCTGCTGGGCAGTTTGCTCCCCCCCCCCCCCGACACCTAGGAGCGGAATCAAACAGCCCCATGGCACCAATGTTTGTGGTAGGCGCTACAGGGCTGTTTAAGACCATTGCCAGTGGAGAGGGGTGGCAGTGGCAGCATTGGGGGCTGGGGAGGGGGCACAAGGGATGAGGTTCTTCTAGAAGGCGTCATCTCCTTGCGCTGGTCCTGGATCTCTGCGGGCTTCCAAGATCAGACGTGACCATAGTGATTCTCGGCTAATATGAGAGAATAAATAATCATTCCTTATTTACCTGCTTCACCCAACTCAGATTTTATAGACTTCGATCATATGTCTTCTCCAACCTGTTTAGCTTTTCTGCGTAAGGGAGATATTCCAACCTCTTTATCATTTTGCTTTTGGTAAGGAAAATGGGATGGTGGCAAGAATCATTTGCTATTGGTTTGTGTTCCTGAGGGTATAGTGTTAATGTTTGAGGGATGGAGCCTATACTGATGTTTTTTGGGGATGAGATAGGATGGTACTGATACAGTGATTGTTTGTAGGGGATGAGAAGGAAGGTGTGGTAAACATGGCGTGCGGTGGGAACTGGTTTTCTTTAAAATACAGGGCAGACAGAAGTTCAGGGAAAACAAAAGCAATTTTTATTCTGTCCCAGCTTGTTAAATCTCCTCAAAGCAAAACCCAGAACAGACAGCAGTTTGGGGAAAACAAAAATCAGCTTCTCTCCCAACTTGTTAAACCTCCACAAGCTGGTTCTCCCAGCCCTTCCTCCAGCCCCAGTTAAAGTTCCTACCTCAGAACTCCTTTGCACGGCTTGCCTTGGAAGGACTTCTGGCTCCACAGGCCTCTCTCCCTCCTGCAGCCTGCTGGGTTCTTAACCTCTCCCTGTGAGCCACACCCTCCCAGCCCCTGTATTCTGGACTGCAGACTCTCTTAAAGGGGACTGCTGATATTCTCTTTTGAGAGGGACAGGTAACATTTTATAGACCCCATCATAGAAGGAAACTAACTGATTGAGGGGGCTTGGAGAGGAAGAGAAATAAAATGTCTTTGTGTGTAAAGGAAGGTTACTTTTATTGTCTATTGAAAGAAAAGGTTTAGGGAAATACAGCTAGGTAAAGAGAGATCATAGGTCCCAATCACCATTTCTGTTCTCTAGCCCCCTCCTCTCTTTTCAGCATTGGTCACTAACATCCCTTCCTCTCTCCCTCAAGAAAACCAAACAAATTAATTGGACATATAACAGTATAAGAAGATATAATGTAATGCAAGAAATGAGCATTATTAAATATGCAAATATTGCAGAAGACACAGTTCTCTCCTCCCCCATCTTTAAGTTTGAGGAGAGGGTGTCCAGTCAGGATCTGTGGAAAAGTTGACTACCCGAAATTGAACGGCTGATGTAGGGGAAGAAAGATGCTGGTACTGAATACCAGCAAGTACTGGCAGAAAAAAAGAGGCTTTGCAGCAGAGATGATCTCTTTTTACCAGCTAAATGGATCCGATTCAAGTCCGGGTTCATGTTGCGTTCAAACAGCAGATGTACACAAACCAAGATTTCTTGCCCAAAGACAGGAGATAGTTGTAGTTGTTGATATGGAAGGACAGACTAGATAGGCCATGTGGTCTTTTTTCGGTCATCGTGTTTCTATGTAAACCAAGGCAGCTCCTATCTCTTCCCATTGCAGCCTCTTGCGTGTCTGTATCGGCCTATAATATTTTTCCAGTATTTAGAAAACGTTTACCAGTTTAGGGACCCTGTTAAGTTTATTTAATCCTCTTCTTTTGTCCTCTGTGTACACCTTCCAGGTGCTGTAGACTTACTGAGGGAAGAAGGGCCTGGCAATCAACTTCTGGTCACACCTTGCCAAGAAAACCCAGGGGCTTGGTCACCAGGAGTCAGCGGGAATAGATCCCTGGGCTACTCCACTATTCTCCACTATTACTTTCCTTCATTGAGAAAATTGGCCATTTAGCCCTATTCTCTGTTTTCTATCTTTTAAGTAGCTCCTAATCCACAATAGTACACTGCCTCCTATCCCATGACTTTTTAATTTCTCTAGGAGGGATCTTGTCAAAGGTTTTCTTAAAATCCAGATGCACTATATCAACTGACTCACCTTTGTCTATCTGTTTATTCACACCTTCAAAAAAATGTAATAGATTAGTAAGACAAGACCTTCCTTGGTTAAAGCTATGTTGACTTTGTCCCATTAAACCATGACTTTGTATCTATTCAGTAATTTTTTTCTTTATAACGGGCTTTAATATATTCTAGTCTAAGTCCATCTCTTACCATCTGTATGTTCTTATAGTTCCTTATATAATAGCAAGTCAGAGCTGCTCAATATCGTGAGTGGCCCAAGAATTTCCAGCAGACTCTGTGTACTTTGTAAATAATCCTTAGAGGATCTCATTAAAACTTTATTAGGTATCATAAACAGAGAGCTGCAATCCTCTGACACTGTAACACTAAGCAATATATTTCAGATCATTTTTTCGGTATAATTTTCTCTGGCTACAGTCCAGTTTAATACTAGAGACACACAGCATTTGGTACTAGTTTCCCTAATGACCACAGCCTGCAAAGTTGTGCTTGCTTTCCTTTGAATGTGAACCATTGGCACATATACAGTTGTCGTCAACATTATTGGCACCCTTGCAGTCAATCCCTTAGGGGTATGTTTACTAAACTGCGTTAGTGCAATTCGCGTTAGGATCCGCGTTAGTGGAAGGAAAGCCAAAAAAGGACATGGGCGGTACATCGTAACCGATAACGCGCAGACCGCGCAGCAACGATCGCTACAGTGCACGCGCTACTGCGCGCAAGCTTAAGACAGCGCGCAGACACCCAAATACAGAAACAGAGCTGTAGCACAATGGTTACTACACAGACTGATGGTACAAGGGTCATCGGTTCGATTCCCCAGTGTGCCTAATGAATAAGGCTGGCTGAGGCGTCATGTGTAACCCTTTGAAGGCCTACTATAATATTTTAATCCACATTCTGCAGCCGGGTTAATGTTTGCACATGTCAGGAAAATTGTACCCGTCATACCCAATATGTTACAATAGTGATGTTCCCTCTGGCATGGCCATGTATTATATACCATTTGATAGGAATATATAGGCAGAAGATGAGATCCCGAAAGTACTGGGCTTGGCCTGGAAAGGGTTAAGTAGTGGGCTGTGAGGAAGTTTAGTTGTACCTGAATAGTGCTGCCAGCAAACACACCCTCACAGTGGCGTAACCTAAGGTGCCACATAAGGCACCCTAGAGGGCACTCCATAGGGCACATTATAAAGTGCGCTGTCTGCCAAGGCACCCTATAATGTCCCCTATAGGACACCATATAAGGCACCTTATAGGGCGCCATATAAAGCGCCCTATAGGGTGCCCTATGAGCCACCCTAAGGGGACAGTACCCTGAGGGTGGTCCAGCTGGCAGAACTAATATACAATAAAAATAGACAATGCCTAAGACAGCCCTATTGATGAACCCCACTGTGGGTTCTGAACCCATGTCCTCTGGCTCCACAGGCAGTGAAGTAACCAGTGGGCTAGAGCTGCTAACAAACAACTGGCTGGCTACAGGAGGACTACACGGCACCACACCCACATTCTGCTGTGGTTACCAGGATAGGGGTAACCCACCCGTACCCATGATGCACTGCACATGCAAATCAGCAGTCGAAAGATGGGCACAAGATCGGGTATGCACCCCCACAGCACCTCGGCCTTGTAGGGGGAACAGACCGTGTGTGGCACTGCCACAGAGTAACCACAGACAGTCACATTGTGCGGGTACAGTGCCCACCCTGAGGGTGAGGTGGAGCGCCCAGCACCAGGTCCACAGCACCTTTCATGGCTGAAATACGCCATGCTGCAGGTCCCCATCAGTGTGTGATAGGTAGGTCCGTTAGACACACCTAGGATACAGCTGTGTCCTGCTGTATGTCCCGGTCATGTCTAGTCCCTATGGGCGCTGTTGCACCCAGACCAGTGCATATCCTGTGTTGGTGCCATCGTTACCTGCTGTAGGTGAAGGGGGGGTGGTGTATGGACCCATAGGCAGATTATGTACCACCACACAACCCACCCTCTGGGGCTCAGGGGGAAACAGGATCACCCACCAATAGATCCACAGTCTACCTCCCTGCAATGACAGCGGTAGAGGGGACCAGCAACACCAGTCCTGCTGGGGAACAGACAGAGCGGCACACATCCATAACGCAATAGCGGACAGACGGTAGGCCTGGAAATGCTCAGCTGCCCCCCACCATTATCTGACATTCTCCAGCAGCAAGCCTCCAGCCGCTGCACCATGCAAGGTGTTCCAGCAAGACATCATACTAGCTGCAGACAGTCCGCCAGCTAGTCCATAGTGCATGGTCCTGGAGGAGATGCAGGTACCCGGAACGGGGATGTCAGCATACATACCAAGCAGATAAGTCAGTGATTGGGCCCCAAAAGGAAACCCATATATATCACAAGAGAGAAATGCTATACAGCACTATGGGGGAACCTAGCCATGCCGTGGTCACTGCTCAGTCAGGGTGAGAGTGACCTCCCAGCAGGACATGCTGTGGCCACTCTGTCCGTGCAGGTGGTACCGGGCACTACAATGTCCGAGCTATTGCTCTATGCCCTGCGCAGATGCGTCAAGGCCAGGCCACCCTATCCAGGCTATTCTCACGGTACCTTGCTCCTCATTATGCACATTGGCAGGCCAATACTGGGAACAGTGCTAGCAGTGTGGGCTGTGGAGAGTGTTGGAAGCCACCACACACTGGATAGACAGACACACACTCCCCACACCTATGCCAGCATTGTGCAACTATAGAGGTGTTGGGCAGCCCAGGCCACCACACCAGTCCTGGGCACAGTGCAGGCATGGCTATGGTACGCAATACTGTAGGAGTCACTCCCCAGGTTGGTAAACACTGTCAGACACAGGACCTGTAGCACACTCCACAGACATCAGAAAGGTTGCTATGATGCAGCTCACTCAGGAAATTGTACTTAACCTAGGAATTGCTATCTGCCAGTAATCATAGCAACCTTTTGATAGATGTGAACCATATTCCCAGGTTTAGGGTGGCATTACTACGGTATGCATGTGCTAGTATTGGGAGATGCACGCAGAGCCCAAAGTCCTGCCTCTCCAGGAGGCTGTGGATAATGGGGCCTGTGGGTGTGGGTGTGTCTGCCCCTGTTGGCTGCTGCTTTACGGCAGAGGTTCCCAACTCCATTCCTGCGGTGCCAAACACTGTTCGGGTTTTCATGCTGTCCCTCATGAATATGCATGAGATACATCTGCATACCATGGGGGTGGCGCACAGAAATGCAGCACAGGCATCTTCATCAGAGGCAGCATGGAACCGGAATGGTGTTTGGCCCTCCAGGACTGCATTTGGGAGGCTCTTCTCTAGGTAATGTGCATGTTTATGGTGTCTGTGCTCTGTAGGGTAAAATGTGGGTGTTTTGGGCATGTTTACATCATCTGCAAGAACGGTTCTGTCTGTATTAGCACGTTATAGTAGTGGGTAAAATATGAGGACTGGGTTGACGGACACCACAGCTGGGACTTGAACCTGTGACCTTCTGCTTCTGAATACACTGGTTCTGTGCACTGCACCACCATGTTCTCACAGAGATGGTGCATTCCCTGGTGCTACCATGACTGTTGATCAGACAGGGCCTGTCTGCTGCAGTGCACGGCACCCACCTACACAGGGCTAGGCCACGGTCTGCTGTGGGCAGCTGCCACTGCCCCCTCCACCACCAGTATCCCTCAGCCACCATGCTGACATGCCCTTCTGCTGGTGCAGCTGGTGGTGCGCAGTCCCAGGCCATGCAGTGTGCAGGTAGGCGGCTGCCTATGGTGCGTGTTCTGGGGTGGGGGTGCCTGCATAGCTGTCCACGCTTTCCCCCAGCACCACTTGCCAATGTTCCGTGCCATTGGGGTACCTGTTGGGTACTATCCCCTGTGACACTGTGGGAAACACACTCTTGCCCATGTTGGGCCCTCAGCAGTTGCTGTATGGCTGCTCTACTGTTTCAGCATTCCTATGGGCCAGCCAGGCATCACCCTAGTCCCCACTGTGGCCCAGCTGCACCACTGCATGTGCCGCCTGCAGCCCCCTGTATCCCCTTTTCCAGCATCTGTCCGGTTGCCCGTTCCGACATGCCCGCCCTGATGTTGTGGAACATGTGCATGCCATAGGAACCCTGTCCGATGGTGGGGAAATCCCTGAGCAGCGCTATTTCACTGTGGGCCCATGCACCTTGTATGGGGATGGAGTATGGACCCTTCCACGAATTATATCTGTTCTATGGAGCTTACTCGGGGGGGGGGGGGGGTTGACGTTTCTCATTGCTACCACTATTGGCCAGCTTGGTTGTTGTTTTTTTCCAGTTTGTTGGGGTCATTTTCGGTGTTTCTGTGCCCTTTTGTTCCGTGCACATGTATCACACTTATCACCTTTTTTTGGTTTCCCTGCCTAGGCTGTACATTGCTGACACATAAATGGTTTCTCTCCCCTTTAAAGTGCTTTTACCGGTAGGTTTTCATTCGCGTTGGAATTCAGCTCTGAAATTCAGCGCGTTGGTGTGAAGGGAGCCTCTCCCCGCCCACTCTCTGCCCATTGACCCCTTCTCTCCGCCCTCTCTCCACCTTCTGCGGTGTTTTACCGCGACGCGGAGCATTACGCTCGTTAATGCGTGATAGCGCGCGCTATAGCACGTTTACGATCATTAATGCACTATAATGCGCGCTATAGCGCGCTAATGATCGTTAACATCGTACAACGCGCGTTATTCACGTTTACCGCAGTTTAGTAAACATACCCCTTAATGTCCAATATCTCCTAAAAAAAGTGGACAGTGAAATGACTTTGGACTATATATACACACATATTTGACACATAAAAGAATCAAATAAAACAAGACCAATTAAAAAAGGTAATAGAAGGAAATAGTGTAAAAACTGGAACATTGCTGAGATCGAGTAGTAGAAAAGGATGTGCAACAACTGGAGGGCCTTTTTAAAAATCTACGTCTGAAGTTCTGCGATCTGAGGGGTACAGAGCTGATGAAGTGGCAGAAGGCCAGAGCCCCATGTCAATTACCATGCGGAGGATTGCCATAGGATTTCTTAGGAGTTGCAGTGCAGAAGATCACTAAAAGCTAAGTATATCTGGGGGTTCACTTTCTGCGTTGTCCCTCCAATTGCTTTTATTTAGGGCTTTTGGCCTTAATATAAGAGAAAACGGAAGGCTTGCCACGAGAAAGATAATTCTTTCAAGGCAAGCAATCCAACAAAAAGATATATTCAAGAAATTAGTTATTGTACTAGGTCAGAGAGAATAAGGATTTTAGATAAGATCTTACTTAATTGTTGAATGTTATGGTAGTGGACCTGTGCAGTTTGTTTGGAGGACATGATTATTGGCACCCTTGTAAACAATTCAAATTAGCTTAAACAGAAGATTCCCATTCCCAATGCAGTAAAATTAGACACCTGTGATCGATTATCAGTAGTCACATGTCTCGAATCAACCAATGAATGATGGCTCTAATGTTTAAAATGACCACATTCACTCTCTATTCCATTTTCACAATGGTTAAGACATGAGAACTGTCTGAGACCATCAGAAAATCCATTATCACCAAACATCAAACTTCAAAGGTGTACACCAAAGACCTTGGAATTCCTGTGTCTACAGTTTGCATTGTTCTTAAGATGTTTTCTGCTCATGGAACTGTCAAGAACGTCCCAGGACATGGTGGGAAGAGAATAATTAATCCAAGAAATCTTCAAAGGCTAGTGTGAACTGTTGGAAAAACAACATGTACAACATCCAAAGAGCTTAAGGCTGACCTAGAGCAATCTGGAGTGGTGGTTTCAACCCGTACCATACGCCGCACACTAAACAAAGAAGGGTTTCATGGGTAAAGGCCAAGGAGGACGCTATTGCTCAAAGAAAAACATAAAAAGGCACATCTGATCTTTGCTCAAACCCACCTTGAGAAACTACAATCCTTCTGGGAAAATGTTCTGTGGACAGATTAAACCAAACTTGAGCTCTTTGGCAAAGCAGACTAGCGATACATTTACAGGTGAAGAAATTAAGCTTATAAGGAAAAAACACTCTTCTTACAGTTAAATATGGTGGAGGTTCCATAATGTTATGGGGCTGTTTTGCTGCCTCAGGAACTGGGGGCCTGGAACATATTAAAGGAATCCTGAACTCAGAGGACTACCAACGTATTTTGGAGTGAAATGTGCTACCTAGTGTCAGAAAGCTAGGTCTGGGTTGAAGGTCATGGGTCCTCCAGCAGGACAATGACTGAAAACATACATCCAAAAGTATAAAAGAGTGGTTAAAAAGTAACAAATAGACTGTTTTAAGCTGGCCAGCAATGAGTCCTGATCTCAATCCAATTGAGAACCTTTGGAAAGAGCTGAAATCTGTCATTGGTAAAAGAAATCCTGGAAACATTCATGAGCTGGAACAAATCACAGTTGAAGAGTGGGAGAAACTAGCAGCAGACAGATGTATGAAACTTATAGACAGATGTATGAAACTTATGTAAGAAACGTTTGGAGGCTGTCATCACTGCCAAGGGTTGTGCAACCAAATATTAGCGAAGGGTGCCATTAATCCTGTCCAGGTCATATTTTGGTTTTTCTCAGAAATGATTATGTCTAAGTTGCACAGACATCTTTCTTTTGTTGTATGCCTTTGAACATACTATTAAAATATTATGATGGAATGCAGTTGGAATATTTCCAAATATCTCTCAAGATATTGTACACAACATTCCTAAAATGCAAGGGTGCCAATAATGTTGACCACAACTGTATAATCAGAATATAAGGGAGGCAATTTTCAGCAGCCTGTAAGTCTAAAATGAAAATGAAGAGTTAAGTGTCATTTGCATGCATAAAGAACGATGTACATGTAAATGCAAATACGTGTGTAATCAACAATTTTAGAAAAGTCGCTCCTTCCACGAGCGTACCCACGGCACACACAGGTATAAAGGGGGCATGTTGTTGGCAGATTTCCTATTTTGCCAGGGTAATACATGCCTGCCTCTGTGGGCATTTACAAGCAGCTGGGCTTTGGAGGAGTGATTGGGAGCAATTGTGCTCACCCCTCTGATGTTTAAAACCACCACCCCAGAAATAAAGAAAAAACGAGTCTTGGAGCTTGGCTCCTTAACTGCCCCCTTCTCCTTGGGCGTGCAGTTTGCGGGCATGTAACACATACGAAACCCCAACGGACACTGCTTTTTGTTTCCGGGTTTTGTTTTTAATAAAATGGTTGTCCGCGCTGCATGCACTGCCACATTCCCTGAATTTATATTGCAGCCTTATACCTAGTTTACAAAAGGCTTTGTGTTCATGAACACCTCATCTCGCCCCCGAGCTGAAGAGCCCTAACCTCTTTATCCTTTCCCCGAATGGGAGCTGTTCCATCTCCATTATCACTTTGGTTGCCCTTTTCTGCACCTTTGCTAGTTATGCTATATCTGGAGCAAATACTCAAGGTATGGCGGTAGCGTAGACATAGAGAGTCCCTGTCTTCCAGTCCTTTCTGAATCATTCCTGACATTCTACTGCTTTTACTGATCACTGCCACCCATTGAGCTGAGGATTTCAACGTATTGTCCACAATGACTCCGAGACCCTTTTCCTGGGTGGCGACTCCTAATCTGGAACTCAGCATTGCGTACCCGTAGGAGGGATTATTTTTCCTTATACGCATCACTTTCCACTTGTCCACATTAAAGTTTTGTCTGCCATTTACATTCCAGGCTTCCCAGTTTGGCGAGGTCCTCCTGCAGCGCCTCACAATCTGTTCATGTCTTGACAATGTTGAATAGTTTTGTGTCATCTTCCTTTTTCCATCTAAGTTATGCAAATGTCCCAGTATAAATCCCTGGGTTACTCAACTATTCACCTCTTTGCTGGAAAAACTCATCATTTAGTCTTACTGTCATGTTTGTTCATTGTGGGGCCCTCGTATTCATGCATGGGTGAACGACACATAGCACTGGGTGACGTCTATCCATTAAGGGGATATTTAGGAGCCAAAACAGAGAAACCAGGAAAGAGATTTGGTAGTGGTGAGTGGTAGAACCACTAAGGAGATTGGAACCAGCTGACCCAAGCAGACAAGCCCCCAGAAACACAGCTCATGGAGACCCAAGGCTGCGTCAGATCCTAAAATTGCCGAGCACATGGAAATCAACTGTGTGGCAGGCAGGAAGTCCAGGCTCTGACAGCCAGCATGGTAGAGGAATGCCCAGAATCGAGGTGAAAATGCAGGCCAAGGAGAAGGGAGATAATACTAGAAGCTCGAGGGGGGGAAGGTAGAGGGTGGGGCGACGAGAAGAGAGAGGAGGCAAATGAGTGGAGAGGACAAGAATATGTGAGACTGCAGAGTGCCCCTTCGTCAACCGCACAACGCTCCTCCCACTCATACACACACCCCTACCTACCTATGCTTACACACAAAGTCTCATCACACCCTCCTAGCTACACAGCACACATCTCCTCCAGTCACACATGCACAAACATCCCTCCCCCACCAACTCCTGTCACGTGCACCTCCACCCACCTCATCCACAGACACATGCAAAGCACCACCCACCAGTGCTAGGGTAATGGCCACCTTCAAGTTTCCCATCATCCAGTGACAGATTTTTCAGCTCGTAATAACAGCGATCACTCGCAAAAGCGATAGAATATTTTCTATCCCCTCGGCAGAAGAAAGACCGCCACAGAAGACCCTGCACTTAGCTGGGCAGGACTGGGCTCCCCTGGGACCTCTCGGGCTGCGGCATAGAGGAAGAGGGAAGGCTCTTGAGGTCTGCCTCCTCTCTGGCCAAGTGTTAGCAGTAAATCTGAGAGGCGGAGATCATTCGCCACATAACCCAGCAAAGGCCTGTGGTTCATTACCATCACGGCATGTGCAGAACTAATCATTCAGAGACATCGCCCCCAAGAGAAAGTAGACTGAACACAGCCACTGCTTATGGACAGTAAAAATTCCAAAATAAACATGCGTTTGTACAATGGAATATCAAATAACCTTTTTAATAGCATTCTGCCAATTGCTTCTCTGTAGGTTAACAACATTGGTGATTAAAAGGGATTTTTCTGACAACCCTTATGACTTAATTCTCTTTATCTCTTGCTGCTGGCAGTATCAAGGTCAGGATGAGCTCAGATCCATCTTTTCAAATCTAATTATCTTCATTTCCTGCAAGTCTTGTCTTCCAGTTGCCCTGTGATTCATCCTTCTTCAATATGTGCTTCTGCCTGTAACATTTGGAAATACAACGTAGTAACTTGCTTGGTGTCCCTCACCTCTGGTAGATTTATTAAAAATTCCCAGGCATATAGCTGCACATATACCTGTGGGGCACCCAGTGTTTGGAACTCTGTTCCATTATAGGCTTGCTATTGTAAGGAATATTTGTTAAGACATGGCATATGTCAGCTTTTTAAGGAAACTGTTTTTCATTGTGTTATGATAAATAATACCCTGCAATATTGTTTTTTTAATGTTGTTCCTCCTGCATGTGCTTCTGTGTATTGAGTTTAAAACCAAATAAATAAAACAGTTTCCCTTGAGTGGCCCACACAGGCATATTCAGATTTGCAATCAAGGTGATAAAGGCCACATTGCTAAGATGCAAAACTAATTTTTGTCCCAGAAACTTGCATGTTAGATATAAAAATATTAATAGACCATTCCTCGTTGTTCCTCCAGAACAGATGCATGGGTTTATGCCTTCCTACCAGCAGATGGAGACAGAGAACCACTGGTTTGATGATGTCACCGTATGAAGGTCCTCTGCTGCCATTCTCACACTAGTATTTCTCAATTCCCTGCAAATGGAGGTCGTCTCAACCTGTGCAGTCAGTGACTGGATTGGAGAGATGTTGTAGGATTCTGTGAAAGGACAAGTGGGCATAGTGCAGCTATAGCCAGCTAAAGAGCTCTGTAGTGCAGAACCCAGTGGTAACAGTTCCGTCT
Source organism: Ichthyophis bannanicus (assembly GCA_033557465.1). NCBI lineage: Eukaryota > Metazoa > Chordata > Amphibia > Gymnophiona > Ichthyophiidae > Ichthyophis > Ichthyophis bannanicus. Next base: position 1,875,206,381 of record CM066031.1, on the reverse strand, counting down.
CCCTCCCATCCACCATCAATGTTTCTCAGGGAGCATGCTTGAGGGGGGGTCTCGGCCTTGATGGCGGCATTCCTCCTTCATCCTCCCCAATCTGTAGGAGGGAGCAGGAGAAGACCATAATGGACAGCTCTTCTTTTACTCCTTCCCAGCTTTTGAGAAGGGGCAGGGACAGGTGATTGCTGCTCACGGCAAAAGAAAGAATAAAGAAAAAATGTACATAGCAGACACATCTACCTCAGCTTTCTGGGAGGGCTGATTTGAACAAGAGACTGATGTCTGCCCCAGCCGCGATTGCATGAGTACAGTGGGTGAAGAGGATTTATTTATTTATTTATTTATTTATTTATTTATTTATCTATTTCTTCTATACCGCCCCTTCCAGAGATCAGGGGCGGTTTACATGGAACAATTTAACAGTTTTGTATACGTTCGTATAACATTACATTGAACAAGAGCTTTTTAACTTTTTACATATAACAGAACAGTAAATTATTAAAACTATTTACAAGGTGTATATCTTGATCAGAAGTTTCTAACTTTTTACAGGGAATAGGCAGCGAGCTGACATTTCTATTTTCTATTGCAACGCTTCCTCCGTACAGTCGAGTGTGGCTGGTGCTGCACTGTCTTTGTGTGCTGTCACCTGCTTGAAGAGAAGACCGCTGCTGTGAGACCGCAGGGTCTCTGTCCCAGAGTGGTCACAGGCCAGGAGGACAGTTGATTTTGTGCAGCTCAGGCACTTAGAATGCAATCGTCATGGTCCAGTGGCAAGGGTGGCTTTATCAGGGCTTGCAAAGTCATTTTTGGATTTTGTTCGAAAGGTGACAGTGTCAGCAGCTGTCACATCGGTTCCCCAGGAATCAGTAGCAGCCACTGCAGCCTTGAGGACAAGGAAACATCTCTCTGCTGCCTGAGCAAGAGTTCTGACCCTGCACAGCAAAGCTAAGGGGTATGTTTACTAAACTGTCTTAATGTTACCGGCGCTAGTTGCAGCGATATTGTGAAGAATGCCATATAAGGAGTGGGCGTTTCGGCGTCAAGGTAGCAAGAATCTGTATCGCGCGATAGTGGGTGCTGTGGCACATTAACGCGCATTAACCCTAAGTTCATGCCAGCGCAGTGTTAGCAGCTATAAAGATGTAGCCCACTGGTTACTGCAATGACTGTGGAGGCAGAGGTCATGGGTTTGATCCTGCAGTGGTGTTATGTACAAAGGCTGTCTGAGTCATTTCCCCTTTTTAATTTAAATCAGTGCTGTCTGAGGCATTTCCTATTTTAAGTTAAATCAGTGCTGCCAGCAAAAACACCCTCACAGTGCCGTAACATATGGTGCCACATAAGGCACCCTATAAGGTACTCCATAGTGCACATTATAAAGTGCCCTGTCCACCAAGGTGCCGTCTAATGTGCCCTATCGGGTGCCTTATGAGGCACTGTAAGGTTACAGCACTGTGAGGGTGCATTTTGCTGGCAGCACTGATGTAAATTAAAAGGAAAAGCCTCAGACAGCCTTAATTAAATAACACCACTGTGAGATCAAACCCATGACCTCTGCCTCCACAGTCATTGAAGTAACCAGTGGGCTACATCTCTACAGCTACTAACACACCGCTGGCTGGCTGGCTACAGAAAGACTGCACATCACCACACAAACTGTCTGCTGTGGTTACCAGGATAGGGTAAACCCACCCGTACCCATGATGCACTGCACATGCAGATCAGCAGTCTACAGCTGATCACATAATGGGGTATGCACCCCCACAGCACCTAGGCCTGGTAGGGGGAACTGAAAGTGTGTGTTACTGGCACAGAGTAACTAGAGACCGTGACATTATGCAGGTCCTGTGCTCACCCTGAGGGTGAGGTGGGGCGCCCATCACCAGGTCCGCAGCACCTGGCTTGGCTGAGATAGGCTATGCTGCAGGTCCCTGTCAGTGCCAGTGTGTGATAGGTAGTCCTTGCAGACACACCTAGGATACACCTGTGTCCATCTGTATTTCCCAGTCATGTCTAGGCCTTGTGGACTATGATGCACCCAGAATAGTGCATATCTTGTGTGGGTGCCATGGTCACATGTTATAAATGAAGGGGGGTGTTTGGACCCAAAAGCAGATTATGTAGCACCACCCAACCCGCCCTCTGTGGCTCAGTGTGGGGGACAGTATCTCCCACCAACATATCCACATTCTACATCTCTGCAATGGTGGCGGTAGAGGGGACCATCAACCCCAATCCTGCTGGGAAACAGGCACCCTACAGGGCAGGCAATGCAGCTCTGTATGCATCACATAAGGCAATGGCAGACAGGCAGAATGCTGGAAAAGCTCAGCTGCCCCCACCACTATCTGACATTCACCAGCAGAGGGCAGAGTCAGTCTCCACCCACTGCACCCTGCAAGGTGTTCCAGCCATACACATGCTAACTGCAGACAGTCTGCTAGCTAGTACATAGTGCATGTTCCTGGAGGAACTGTGCGCACACACACCAAGCAGGTATGTCAGTGATTGGGCCCCAGAATTGGGAACCCAGAAATATCACTTGGAAGAAATACTGTATAGCACTATGGGGGAACCTAGCCATGCCACGGCCACTGCTCAGTCAGGTTGAGAGTGATCTCACAGCATGACATGCTGTGGCCACCCTGTCCGTGCAGGTGGTGGTCGGGCACTACAATGTCCCAGCCATTGCCCTATGCCCTGTGCAGATGCATCCTGCCCAGGCCACCCTGTCCGGGCCATACCCACAGTACCTTGCCCCTCATTATGCACACTGGCAGGCTAACACTGGAAACAGTGAAAGCAGTGTGAGCTCAGTAAGGTGTAGGCAGTCACAACATACTGGATAGACGTACACACACTCCCACACCTATGCCAGCTTTGTGCAACTATAGAGGTTTGTGGCAGCCCTGGCCGCCACACCAGTCCTGGGCACAGTGCGGGCATTGCCATGGTACGCAATACTGTTGGGGTCACTCCCCGGGGTGATAAACACTGTCAGAAGCAAAAACTGAAACACACACCACAGATATCAGAAAGGTTGCTATGATGAATCTCTGTCAACAAATCGTGTTTAACCTAGGATTTGTTATCTGACATTAATCATAGCAACCTTTTGATATATGTGGAACGTGTTCCCAAGTTTAGGACGGCATTGCTAAGGTATGCAGCTGCTCCGCGCAGGGCCCAATAGCCTGACTCTCCATGAGGCTTTGGATAGTGGGGCCTGTGGGTGTGGGTGTTTGTGCCCCTGTTGGCCACTGCTCTAGGGCAGAGGTTCCCAACTCCGGTCCTGGTGAGCCAAACACTGTTCAGGTTTTCATGCTGTCCCTAATGAATATGCATGAAGTACATTTGCATACAATGGGGGTGGTGCATACAAATGCAGCACAGGCATATTTATTAGGGCCAGCATGACACATGAATGGTGTTTGGCCCTCCAGGACTGCAGTTGGGAAACTCTGCTCTAGGGCTTGCACATGTTTTTGGTGTCTGTGCTCTGTAGGGTAAAATATAGGGGTTTATGGCATGTTTATTTTATCTGCAATAATGGTTCCGTCGTTATTGCCACGGTTTAGTATTGAGTAAAATATAGGGATATGGTTTGCAGGAGGCACAGCTGGGACTTGAACTTGTGGCCTTCTGCCCCTGAACACACTGGCTGTGTGTACTGCACCAAACTGTTGCCACAGGGGCAGATCATTACCTGGGGATACCATAACTGTTCATCAGAAAGACTTTGTTGCAGTGCACGGCACCCACCTAAACAGGTCTGCTGTGGGCAGATGCCACTGCCCCCTCCACCACCAGCACCCCTCCGCCACCATGCTGACATGCCCTTGTGCTGGTGGTGCGCAGTCCCAGGTCATCCAGTGTGACGGTAGGCGGCTGCCTATGGTGCATGATATGGGGTAGGGGTGCCTGCATAGACATCAACGCTTCCCCCCGGCACCACCTGCCAATGTTATGTGCCCTTTGGGGTACTTACTGGGTATTATCCCCTGGGACACTGTGGGACACACAGTCGTGGCCATGTTTGCCCTTGGTCAGTTGCTGTCCTGCTGGTCTTCCCCTTCCACATTCCTATGTGTCACCTAGGCATCTGCCTAGCCCCCCTGTGCCCCAGCTGCCCCACTGCTTGTCCCACCTGCAGCCCCCTGTACCCCATTTTCAGCCTCACTGTAGTGCCCTCTCGTACTTGGGCACTACGATGTTGTTGCACATGTGTCACTACTATCACTTTTCGTAGTTTCCCTGCCTTTGCTGCACATTGCTGACTGAAATGGTTTCTCTCCCCTGCAAATGTGCCTCGAATGCGAGGTTTTCACTGGCGCTAATTTTCAGACCTTCATTTCACGGCGATAGTGTGCATGGGGCCTCTCCCTGCCCACTGTCTGCCAATTGACCCCTTATCTCCCCCCCTGGGGAGCCTTCCTCCGCCCTCTGGGGAGCCGTACTCCACCCTCTGCACACCTTAATGCCGCAGGATACGTTATCGCGCGATACGTGATGTTCTTGCATGGTTATGCACCATTATTGCGCGATAACATTACGTATCACACGATAATGTCGCAGCTGCGCCGTTAGCGCCGTTTAGTAAACATACCCCTAAGTTTCCGAATTCACTATCTTGGCTGGTTTTGATATAACTTTTCCCTGCTTATTTAGTACCTGTCTATATTCTCTTAAGATTTGAGTGTGCCCTCAGATCATAGGTCTACTGACCAGGGACACTTAAATTCCCACCCACCCTACTTAGCCCTCACCCCACCTGCCCCAGGGTTGCATTGCCTATATAGTCATATAAATTAGCAATTGTCCTCCAATTAGGTGCAACACCCAACTTTTCTCCTTGTCCTAGAACTGCTTTATAACCCTCTTAATCAGCATATTGAGTATCCAGTGCAATAGTTGTCCTACCGTCATTCTAAGAAGACTCTTTGGGAGTCTAAGAGCTGCCCTATATGTCTCAAGTTATCTGCCATGCATAAAGAATGGATTCTATTAAAGGAAGAATTAGCTGCAATTAAACACACCTCCTCCACCACTCCCACAAAGAATCAAGCAGCCCAGGAACAAATGGATCACAGTAGCTCTGGTAGGCTGCAACCTGTAACGCGGAGACACCTTTGCCATCAAGAGATATCCCTGCATAACGCTTTCTCTGCCTTGGGGAATTTGAGTGCTCAATTAGTGGAACCTGAAGTGCCCTTAAACAAGAAAGTTCATGCCCAATCTTCTGATAATGCCCTAAATATGAAGAAACTGACCCAAAAGCGGAAACTACGACTACTTGCAGATTCCATTATCAGAAGCACCAGCTTGGGAAACACAGTTCAAAAGGGAGAAGATGGTCAAATGCCTCCCAGGCTCTTCAGCCAACAGGAATGCAAAGCAAATTGCTGGCATAGTTAGTGCAGAGAGTGAGCACTCCAAAACTGATGTCATCATTCATTTGGGTACAAATGATCTGGCTAGAAACTGTACCTCTGCAGTTCAAAGGGCCAGATTCTGGGGGGGAAACTCAAACTCATTGTTAACACTGTAGCATTCTCAGAAGTTCTACCTGATCTTGGTAAGGGGCAGAAAGGCTGCATCGCAAGAATAGCTTTAATACATGGCTCCAGATCGGGCGCAAACAAGAAGGATTCAGATTTATAGGCAACTGGGGAAACAGATGGATCAACAAGAGACTATACTGTGCTGATGGACTACATCTCTCTGTCACAGGGAAAAGGATCCTAAGTGAAATATTCAGGCAGTATGTTGACAGGCATTTAAACTAGGGAAAGGGGGTGACGTATGGAAATGAACATGTTTAGGACGTCACTCCCAGCAAAAACAAAATAACATTGGAAATAGCTGCAGTATTAACCCACACATCAATATCAAGCGGGAAGAGGCGTGTAAAACAAAACGCATGCAAAATACAGGCAAGTCAGTCAACAAATGTTGGAAAGCAATGAGCACAAATGCTCGAAGCCTAGCCAACAAAGTTCCTGACCTGGAAGCCCTAATGGTGGAAATGGACTTGGACATTGTGGCCATTACAGAAACATGATTTAATGAGTCGCATGACTGGGATATAACCATAGCTGACTATAATCTATTCAGAAGAGATAGAGAGGGTAGAAAAGGAGGAGGAGTAGCCCTATATGTCAAAATCAATATTAAAGCTGCTGAAATGCAGGGGACATGGGGAAAAGAAGAAGCGCTGTGGATTGTGTTGGAAAGAGGAGATGGCACTGTCATCCATATTGCTGTAGACTACAGACCTCCGACTCAAACTGAAGAAATTGATAGCGAATTGATTGCTGATATTGCAAAGAAAGCCATGAAGGGGGAAGTGATCCTATTCGGTGACTTTAATCTACCCGATGTGGATTGGAGAATTCCTTCTGCAAATCTGGAAAGAAGTAAAAAAATTGTGGATGCCTTCCAAGATGCGTTACTTAGACAAATGGTGATGGAACCGATCAGGTAAGGCTCGATGTTGGATTTAGTGCTCACCAACGGAGATAGCATGTTGAATATACGGGTGGGTGCCCCTGTGAGCAGCAGCGATCATCACACAGTGTGATTTGAAATAAAAGCCAAGGCAGAGTCCAATCATAGCAATCTCAAAGTCCTAGACTTCAAAAACACTGACTTCAGTAAAATGGTCAGGTACCTGAAGGAGGAGTTGGCAGGGTAGGAGGGTGGGAGGGGATAAGGGAAGTGGAATTGCAATGGGCTAAACTAAAGGAGGCAATAAAAGGGGCAACAGATAAATATGTAAAGAAAGTAAATAAAAACAAAAGGAAAAGTAAAACTATTTGGTTCTTCAAAGAAATGGCTGCACAAATAAAGGCAAAAACCACAGCTTTCACAAAATTCAAAAGCTTGCAAACAGAGGAACACAGAAAAGAATACAGGATAAAACTAAAAGAGACAAAAAGAGAAATAAGGATAGCAAAATCATGGCTAAAGATGTGAAGTATTGTGACAAAACGTTTTTCAGGTATATTTGGGAGAAAAGGAATTGCAGGACTCAAAAGTGATGAGACTGGATTTGTGGAAAGTGATATTGAAAAAGCGAACATGCTAAGCAAATACTTCTGCTCTGTTTTCACTAAAGAAAATCCTGGAGAAGGACCACCTGTGTTTGACAAATATACAAATGGGAATGGATTAGATACCACACCATTCACAGAAGATGATGTGTTAGAACAGCTTGCAAAACTGAAAGTGGACAAGGCTATGGGACTAGATGGGATACATCCCAGGATACTGAAAGAGCTCAGAGAGGTTCTGGCAGGGCCTTTAAAGGATGTTTTTAATAGATCCTTGGAGACAGGAGAAGTTCCACAGGACTGGAGAAGGGCTGATGTGGTACCTCTTCACAAAAGTGGTAATAGGGAAGAAGTGACAAACTACAGGCCAGTAAGCCTTACCTTGGTGGCGGGAGAATGGAGGCGCTCCTGAAAGAGCGAATAGTGGATTTCATCGAAACCAACAGGTTGCCTGATCCGAGGGAACACGGTTTCACCAAAGAATAATCTTGCCAAACAAATCTGATTGAGTTCTTTGACTGGGTGACCAGAGAACTAGATTAAAGGCATGCGATGGATGTCATCTACCTGGATTTCAGCAAAACCTTTGATACTGTTCCTCATAGGAGGCTTATCAATAAACTCAATAGCTTGGGGATGGGTCCCAAGGTAGTGAACTGGATCAGAAATTGGTTGACTGACAGACGACAGAAGGTGATGGTAAACGGAACTCACTTGGATGAAAGGAGGGTGATTAGCGATGTAGCCCAGGGTTCGGTCCTGGGGCCGGTACTGTTCAATGTATTTGTGAGTGATATTGCTGATGGACTGAATGGAAAAGTCTGTCTTTTTGCAGATGACACAAAAATTTGCAACAGAGTGGATTCTCCTTAGGGAGTGGGGAACTTGAGGAAAGATCTGCAAAAGCTGGAAGAATGGTCTAATGCTTGGCAGTTAAGATTTAATGTGAAGAAGTGCAGTGTCATACACTTGGGATGTAGAAATCCAAGGGAATTGTATGCGATAGGGGGCAATAGGTTGGTGTGCAGTCCTGGCTCCAAGCCCATCACCTTCAGGTTGCCTGTCTGAAGTGGTATGGCTTTCATTTTCAGGGCTGGTTTAAGGGCTGGCAAGCAGCTGCCCTATTTTTTGTGACTGACTGGGTCTATAACACACCAGGTATCTCTCACTCTCGGGTGGGGGCCGAAGGTGGTGAATGCTGGTACACATTTTAGCATGGCATGTCAAGCACAACCAGAGATGGAGCACCAACACAATTTCTATGCATAAGGAGCGGGCAGGTGCCTTCGGCAGGGTTCTTGGTCTCGGAGTGCCGTGAAGTGGCCTGTGTTTAGATGCAAAGCTGTACTTGCATCCTGTTTCTGCTGCCAGTGATTGGGGTACGACTGCGCCTCAGATCACTCAGCACAGCAACGTCCAGGTGCTACTGTTCTTACGTCTTGGTGAGGAGCAGGAAAGTTTGCTCTGTGGCCTTTCTCACCTTGACCTGAAAAGGAAATCCTCGTTGGTATCATAACCCCAAAAATGATTTCGACCACTTGATATCATTCAAAAAAATAGTTGAGGTACTTCTATGCATTTTATAAAACCGGGCTTGAACAGTTTCTAATTGTAGTCTCTAACCCCAGAAAGGCTCAATATTGCCGCAAGATTCTTATCCTCACTCAGCATAAAGCAGTCAATTCAATTTTCATTTATTTGTGCAATGAAAAGCAATCGATCCGCACTTACCTCCTTCTTCTGCTAGGGTGTGGATATGCAAAGCACAGAGTATTATTCCTTCATGGTAGGTAGTGTTTCAACAGACAATTCCTGTCCAGATTACCCACAAAAATTAATTCCTTTTGCAGCTTGCTTCCAGAAAGTTCACAGAAATCCTCGTATCATCATCCTGGTCATTACTAGTTTCATCCTTCCTCAGGAAAACACTGTTCATTCAGTGCTATATATTCTAACTCTCCCATCTTAGTTTTTAGGCTGCATACAGGCGCTTTAAACTTTGTATTTAATTCAAATAGGTTGATAGGGCTAATTTGGAATCGTTCAACTCTGTCTGTTCTTTAAAAGCATCAGGGTTACTTTTATTTATTTATTATTTAGCACATTTTCTATACCGCTGAATCTACAAGTCACAGCGGTATACATGGAACAAATTTAATAAGAATGTTACACGGAACATAGGAGCAGTAAATCAATAACTTAATAGGTGAGATAAGTTGTTCAGATGGAATATGATCTTAGTTGTTGACAGCTGATAACGGCATGACATAATAACCATTTTGAAAACGTAATCTAAACGATATCTGTCTTTTTCCACCATAAGCTTTCCCCTTGCTGTCTGGGAGAGACCCTCTCACTGAGTGGTCACCGCTCTTCACCTCACACCTCATGCAGGGCTGATATTCGTAATGGCGATGGATCCACCAGAAAGCCAATAACTAACTTCAGCAGCATACAAAGGATTTGTGATGCTCGTAAGATGGCCATGACCTCAGTACTTCCAAACTAGTAGTGACGTTTATCATCTGAGTCTGTGAATGGAGGCAGGGGAAACGTGCCATTGTCTCATGTTGTAAATGTGCATTTTTCAGCTTGTTATTTTTCCTCAATGCCGGGAAAGGTCTCTGAGAAGCTCCCTCTGTCTCTTGCAGGCAGTTCCGAAGACCACAAAGCACATCTGGGAGAACAGTAACCAGTTCATTGTAGCCCCATATGCACGTCTTTTGGAACCTGACAAGTACTCTTGACCTGAATTGGCGGCTGTTGGAAACAGGATACTGAGCTTGATGGACCGCTGGTCTGACCCAGTAATCAATCAAGCGGTTGAATTCTGAATTATTTGCAATCATTTTAAATAGCCAGTTGGAAGACCAAAGCATAACATGCTACAATAATCAAGTGGCAATAGTATTGGATAATAGCCCTAAGATTTTAACCACCTTAGTAACTGTAGCTTATGGAAAGACCACCTAACAGCCTCCCTAATTAAATATGTGCCATCAAGTCCATGCTGCTTCCTAGAGACCCGGCTCCTGTTTTTTTTTTTTGGCAAGATTTCCCATCCAAGTATTAGCCAGGCCCGACCCTGCTTAGTTTCTGAGATCAACAGAGATCAGGCTCATTCAGGGCGGTGAAGCTGGGGAGTCGCCCTATTATAGGGACATAAAGATAGATGAGAATCCACAACTATTCCACAATGTTGTATCTGCTGAGCAGTGGGAATTTTATATTTCCCAATGTTCACCACAGCAGGAATCTGGTCCTCTCAACAAATTACCAGCAAGTACGTTTTTGCATAATTTAGAGATAAGCCGTGTGAAGAAAATCAAGAAGTCACTTTAGAAACACAATCCGATAATCTTCGCGCTGACACATCAAAAATAGCATTCACTGGCACAAGTAACGTATCATCTGCATAGAACTGATACTGCACATCTAAAGAACCACTGACAGGGTGAATCCCTGGGGAAGACCCCAGTCTATCCTGAACCACTCAGAACAAGCATCACCAATATACACTTGTTGCTTTCTGTCTTCAAGTTAAGACTTAAACCATCCTAAAACTGTGTCCTTGATACCAAGACCAGAAAGATGCTCAAGCAAACTTGATATATAATGGTCAAAGGTTGCCAAGATTTCCAAAAAATATTGAGAAAATTGCCAATGAAAGTTACACTTTATTTCTTTTTTTCTTTTTTTCCAATTTTTTCCACTGTTACATAAAAAGAGTGAATAAAGGTCTCAGACTCACATCGGCAGTGCTTAGAATTTTCAAAAGCAAAATGCCTTATCGCATCAACGACCTTAAATATTCATTATTCAACTCAAAAATAATATGTATTTTTCCTTTCATCAGACTTCTCTCCAATCTTTAACTATATCCATAAACCATGTTGTTTTATAGTTTTATAGTATTATAATAAAGACTGTGCTTATCTTGGTATTATTTGATAAAACTCCCCGATGCCACAATGTGGGTACCGCTAAATGCGTTTCGAATACTTCTTCAGGGGGAAATTATTTAATCAGCACGATCTCTCTCCATGCAGCAGAACAATGCACTCTAATCAAACAAAACACTTGACTCTCCAAACTTGATCAATGTGCAAAAAAACACCACGCATGGTGGCGTCGGGGAGTTTTATCAAATAATACCAAGATAAGCACAGTCTTTATTATAATACTATAAAACTATAAAACAACATGGTTTATGGATATAAAGATTGGAGAGAAGTCTGATGAAAGGAAAAATACATATTATTTTTGAGTTGAATAATGAATATTTAAGGTCGTTGATGCGATAAGGCATTTTGCTTTTGAAAATTCTAAGCACTGCCGATGTGAGTCTGAGACCTTTATTCACTCTTTTTATGTAACAGTGGAAAAAATTGGAAAAAAAGAAAAAAAGAAATAAAGTGTAACTTTCATTGGCAATTTTCTCAATATTTTTTAGAGGGTATTCTGTTTGATAGTTAGTTTATAATCCTCTGGCATTTGACCTAAGTTATCGTGAAGATGTACAAAAAGGCAACAACCACCATTTGGAGTTTACCTAACACAACTAATCAATTATCTATCTCTGATACCAATAATATCTCAGTACGGTAATCTGTACAAAAAACAAATCTGTCCAATGCAGATTTGAATATTGGGCCCTACATGCCTAATGATTGAATCACCAACTATAATGGCCATCCTGACCCTTTCCTCATGGGCACATGGCCCTGGAGACATCTCGTTGGTGTGAGAGAATATTACATTACCTGAAGGATAAGTCCTAACACCAAGACTATTGCAACTATTGGAGTGGAGGAGTGGCCTAGTGGTTGGGGCAAGGTACTTCAGGCTGGAAGGTCAGGGGTTCAAATTCCACTAGAGGACAGCAACCTTGGGCCAGAAGGACTGGGGTTTCTAGTCCCACAGGTGCTCCTTGTGGTCTTGGGCAAGCCACTTAATTAATTAATTTACATTTCTTATATACCGCACTATTCGACATCAGCGCGGTTTACATCGAACAAAAAAAATTCAGAACATATACATGTGTCTGAGTTTACAATAAAACAGGATTACAAAATTTGGATAGCAGGTAATTACAATTGGGTAATTACTTAACCCTCCATAGCCCATGTTCCCTGTAAAATAGTTATCTCCAAGTTACAATGCCCTGTTCAATGCAATTTCAGTTTGTTCAATGTAAACCACACTGATGCAGAATAGCACAGTATATACAAGAATGTAAATAAATAAATAAAATAAAAACCTCATAAGAACATAAGAAATGTCATACTGGGTCAGATCAAGCCCAGTATTCTTTTTCCAACAGTGGCCAATCCAGGTCACAAGTACTTGGCAGTTTCCCCAAAAAGACACACAGGTTCTACAATGCTTGTATTGCGGCAAGCAGTGGATTTCCTGGGTCCTCTTTAATAATGGTCTATGGACCTTTCCTCCAGGAACCTCCTCCTTGCTAGTCTCCTTCTGAATCATCTCTTTCCCCTTCAATCTGTTCAAAACTCAGCTGCATAGCTAATCTTCCACCAGCTTCGATATGCTCATATAATCCCTCTTCTCAAATCACTTCATTGGCTCCCTATCTGTTTCCGTATCCAGTTCAAACTTCTACTGACCTATATGTGCACTCATTCTGCTGCTCCTCACTACCTTTCCTCTCTTATCTCTCCCTACATCCCTCCTCAGGAGCTCCGCTCTTCTGGCAGATCCCTTCTATCTGCGCCCTTCTCTTCTACTGCCAACTCCAGACTTCAATCCTTCCACCTTGCTGCTCCTTATGCCAGGTCCAAACTACCTGAATTTGTGGGTCAGGCTTCATCTCTGGCCCTTTTCAAATCCATGCTGAAAATTCACCTCTTCAAGGCTGCTTTTGGATCCTGATCCGATTAGTCTCCTATATGTTTCCTTACCATTCCCTTAGATATATCCTTGTCCTCAACTGTTGTGTTGTCTGTCTTGACTAGATCGTAAGATTTGACGAGCAGGGACCGCCTCTTACATGTGTCTGTACAGTGTTGCGTATGCCTTATAGCACTATACAAATGATAAGTAGTAGTATGATCACGTCCTGTCACACCAAGGTGATGCTCTCCTTTTATATGACCTCTCTCCTCCATGGCAGCAGAGAGGCTGCCAGTCTGGAGGTGGGACTTTTCTACTATGTTCCTGAAGGTCTCATCTATATACCTCTCTGTCTGCTTCAGCTCTTCCAAGTCTGATACTCTAGCCTCCAAAGAATGGACTCATTCTCCGAGAGCCAGGAGCTCTTTGCACCAAGGACACACATGACCTCTCACCATCTGGGAGATAATCATACATGCGACACTTGGTGCAAAAGACTGGATAGCCCCTATCTCACTGCTGGACTGCTGTCTGCAGCTTATTTTTAATGATTTTTTTAGCTCTCTAAAGTTGTTCAGTTATTTAAAGTTGCTTGGGGAACAGGGATACTTGAACCAATACAAATATACCTAATAAGTTAAAGGGACTTTACTGAATGTTCACCTCAAGATGAACTGCAGGGATCTAATTCAGGCCTTGACAAATGTTCTCAATTTAGGAGCCAACCTAAAAATCTAGGAGCAATCGCCAAAACTTAGGTCACAGTACACCCCCCACCCCACAAAAAGGTGTATCACAGCTACTTTTTTAGATTTTAGAGCCTGATTTACTAAGACTATTTTCCCATTTTCTATAGAAAAAAACTTAATAAATCAGGGTCTTAATGGGCCACTGCACAGTGCCAACAGAAAGCAGTGGCCCCACTCTTCTTCCTGCCTCACCTACTACCCCCACCGACTCTTTAAGCTACACTGTGCATGTGTGATGTGCAGATGAGATGCCTACATGTGTGTGTGTGTGTGATGCAGTGGTGGGAGAGGGAGGTGCCTTTTGCAATAAAGATTGTGCCCCTTACTGCTCATGCATTCATGTCTTCAGCCTCCTACCCCTTGCACTCTTCCTTCCCTCTCCCACTCCAACCCCTCTCCTTCTGTCCTTTTCCCACCCCCAACTCCGTTTCCCTTCCCAGACTGTATCCTCCTCCTCCTACTACTACTTATCATTTATATTTGCACTCACCTTGTACTGTCTCTTTAAACTTCTTCAGCTGTCTTCTGCCTTGTCTCTCTTATCGTTTTTTTGTAGGCAGACAATGCCGGTCCTAGCTGTGATCGTTGCCCTCAGCAAAACCTCTAGCCATGGGGGTCCCATCTCTCGCGGGCAGACAATGGTGGTCCTAGCTGCAATCATGGCCTTTGTCAGCACTTCTGCCTGCGGGACATAGGGCTCCCTTGGGCAGACACCACTGGTCCTGGCTACAATTGCGGCCTTCAGCAACACTTTGATCCTGTCTCCCACGGGCAGACACCGCTGTTCCTCGCTACAATTGCGGCCTTCAGCAGCACTTTGATCCTGTCTCCCACGGGCAGACACCGCTGGTCCTGGCTACAATTGCGGCCTTCAGCAGCACTTTGATCCTGTCTCCCATGGGCAGACACCGCTGGTCCTGGCTACAATTGCGGCCTTCAGCAGCACTTTGATCCTGTCTCCCACGGGCAGACACTGCTGGTTGTGGCCATGATTGCAGCCTTTGGCAGAGTTTCTGACCAGGGGAGATGGGATCCTTGTGGGCAGACAACACTGGTTCTGGCTGCGATCACGGCCTTCGGCAGCATTTCTGACCACGGGAGATGGGATCCCCATGGGCAGACAACACTACTCCTGGCCATGTGTTTTGAGCCACAGGCGCTGGGTCTAATTTTGTAGTCACCATGGCGACCTGGCACCTGGAGTTAGTCGAGTCCCGACCTACCCCTAGTACCCAGTACCCTTTGTTCTAGTTACAGTACATTAATGTTATAGATTCATATTTAATGTTGCCTGTTACCTAGTTAAACATGTAAAGCCCTGTTGAGCTATGCTGTTTATTATGTAAACTGCTTTCACTTGTAGATACAGCATTATAGAAAAATAGCTAAATAAATAATGAATTAATCTGTTCCTAAGGCCTAATAACTTGCTGATGAAGATAACTGGTTAAGCCTGAAAGTGAATAAGATACCTCCTTTCCCTTAATTGGTTTAAGAGCCTGGGGTGGGTGGGAACCAGAGCGGGTGGATGGGAAATAAACACTAACTGAAAGTTAGCTTGTTACACTATGTTCTGACTTAATAAAACACAGAATTTTAAAATAGATATAGATTTTATCAGCGTATACTCAGAGAATTCCCTTTTCCCCAAGATTCTGAAAATTTCCCAGCAGATACAGTAAATACTTAGAGATTCCTTCGCTGCTCTCTCAGCAGTCCCTTGAGAATGAAAATCAATGAGCTCTGGTTACCTACTTATATCTACTGTATGCTTCTAAGGCAAACTCTTTTAACAGTTTCCTTGGTGAATCACACTGCCCTTGGTTTCACAGAGGAGGCATTTCAAGTTGCCCCTTTGATCTGTCACTTGGTTTTAACACCTACTTAAATAATTAAATAGTTCTCTTGCCTAACTCCTAGCATTAAGTCTCAGCTGCCAAAATCTTGAATATTCTTAAAGCTTTGCCAGATCCCTCCTCATGTTATTTACATCTTCCTGGATGTTTATTGCAGATTTCAGTATCATTCCCATTGAGGCAAACCTTACCCTATAGCTCTTCCACAATATCACTTACAAAAATGTTAGAATTGGACCACAGACAGATCCCTGCAGCACACCACTGATAACATCCTTTTCCTCAGAGTGAGTTCCATTTACCTGTACTCCTTGTCACCTTCCACTCAACCAATTTCTAACCTAGTTAGTCCTTTCAGGATTCATCCCTAGGGCACTCACTTCATTTATAAGCTCTCTGTGCTGAACAGTGTAAAAGGTTTTACTGAAATCGAACTATAAACCATTTAGGGCTCTCTTTCGGTTCAACTCTGACAAGACCCATCTCTAGTAAAACCATGCTGCCTTGGATCTTACAATTTATTGAATTCCAGAAACCTCACTATCCTCTGGGTTATCAGCCTTTCCATTAGTTTACTCACCACAGAGGTCAAACTAACTGGCCTGTAATTCCCAACTGCATCCTTAGTTCCACATTTGTGTAAAAGGACCACATGTGCCTTTCTCCAGTCCTCTGGAACGACACCAAACTCTAAGGAAGCACTGAAAAGGTCAGACAATGGAGCTTCTAGAACTTCCCTAAGTTTCTTCAGTACTCTTGGATGTATCCCATCTGGCCCCATTGCTTGGTCTACTTTTAGTTTACCTAGCTCCTAACAAACACAGTCTTCTGAAAATTGTTCAAGATCCGACTCACTTTTGTTCCTATTTGTTGGTATTTTCTGAGATCCTGCTCCTGGCCCTTCATCTGTAAACACAGAACAAAAATATTTGTTAAGTAATTCCGCTTTATCCTGATCAGCTACTACATATTCATCCCCTTCACCCTTCAGTCTGACAAATCCACTTTTGCACTTTCTCCTCTCACTAACATATCTAAAAAATGTTCTTGTTGCCCCTATTTTACAAATAGAAGAAAAAATATCCAATGCAGTATCTTTGCTTTCCTGACTACTTTCCTAGCATCTCTTAGCTTTTCCAAATATTGATGCTTGTCTTCTTCTTTCTGTGATCTCCTGTATTTTATGAAGCCTACCTTCTTTTTCCTCACCTTTTAAGCTACTTCTTTTGAGAATCATAGTGGCTTCCTTTTCCTTTTACATTTATTTACTTTCCTAACAAAAAGGTTTGTTGTCCTTATAATATCCCCTTTTAGTTTCTCCCACTGCTTTTCTACATCCCCCAGCTGTTCCCATCCTGTTAATGACTCCTTGAGGTATTGTCCCATATTGGCAAAGTTAGTTTTCCTAAAGTCCAGGACCCTCACTTTTGAATGGACTATATCAGCCCTAGTCCTAATACTAAACCACACCATCTGGTGATCACTGGATGCGAGATGATAATTTACTATAACATCAGAAACACTCTCCCCATTCATAAGCACCAGGTTGAGTATGGCCCCCTCACATATGTGTTCTGTTACCAGTTGCCAGAATAGTTCTCCCTGTAGAGAATCCAGGATCTCCTTACTTCTAGACAACACAGCAGCAAGGATGTCCCACTCAACATCTGGCGTATTGAAGTAACTTCTCCTTTTATAGCTACATTGTAAATGTCTTCAATTAAATCTCTGTCCACTTCTTCTCTCTGTGAAGGAGGTCTGTAAATCACACCAATGAAAATGGATGATCCAGTCCCTCATTCCAATTTAACCCACAGTACCTCCTCCTTCTTTCATAAAACCTGCAATACTGTAGCTTTAATATTATTTTTACATATAGTGCCACTCCTCCTCCCTTTTTTCCTACCCTGTCCTTCCTGAATAAAGTATAGCCGGGTATAATTACATCCCAGTCATAGCTGTCCGTGAACCTCATCTCCGTAACCACCACTAAATCCAAGTCAGCCTCTTCCATTAAAGCCTCAGCATCAGCTTTCTGGTGGAGGTTTCATTTGACTCCTTGGATTTGGGGAACCTGTCTGAGTTATTGGAGCAGTGCACTGAAGTGGTTGAGGCTAGGATTACAGTGTTGGTGTCTTTTGTAATTCTTCAGGATAAAGAAACGTTATTACGGCTTTACTTTAAAAAATCTGATGTTTCCTTTTTAGGGGGTAGGATCCAGAATTTTCCCAGATGTGTCCAAATAGACGCAGACTAGGAGGAAGACATTTTTGGAATTTCATGCTGAAGCCTTGACTTTGGGTGCGAGTTTCCAATTAAGGTTGCCTTGTAAATGTGTACTTGCTTATCAAAATAAAATTGATCATTTCTTTGAGCCCTCTCAGTTGCGTTTCTTTTTGGATGCTAAATGACTGTAATTGCTACCCTGGGATTTAGGTGGGCTAACTGGGAGTGCTTTGCCGTATACCCTACTCATTATTTCAGCTGTTGTTTTCTTTTTCCTTACCATCTTCCCACAGATATTTGTAGCTATTGGATTTCCCCTCTTATTACTGTGGACTATTTTGCATTCTATAATGTTTCCTTTTTCCTAATGTTTTGTTTCTTGAATTGTATGATACATGATGGAATGTGTTTTTTCCTGTTCCAAAGTTTTCCTTGGTTTAATTAAAATTCAATAAATATCAAATTTAAAAAAAAAGCCTAAACATCTTGGATTTTATTTCCCATGCTACGGGCATTTCTGCACACCGCTTTCCTGATGTTGCCCCTTTTACCTATTTCTACGGAGGTATTCAATGTTTTACTTACCTGAGAGCTTTCTCCACCTATCCCCAGTGAATCTAGTTTAAAGCCCTCTACAGTAGGTTAGCCAGTCTGCTGTGGTGTTTTGTTAATTAACTTGAAGTAAGGGATTTTTTTTAAAGCTAGTCAGGAATGGAGAGGAGATGTTTTGAAATTAATAACCAAACTTGTAATTGTTGTCCTTGAGCTAGACTTGGGGGTATGTTTACTAAACCGTCTTAATGTTACTGGTGCTAGTTGCAGCGATAATGTGAAGAATGCCATATAAGGAGTGGGCGTTCTGGTCCTAAGGTAGCAAGAATCTGTATCGCGAGATAGTAGGTGCTGTGGCACGTTAACGCGCGTTAACCCTAAGTACATGCCACCGCAGTGTTAGAAGCTATAACGATGTAGCCCACTGGTTACTGCAATGACTGTGGAGGCAGAGGTCATGGGTTCGATCCTGCAGTGGTGTACTCTAAAAAGGCTGTCTGAGGCACTTTCTTTTAATTTAAATCAGTGCTGCCAGCAAAAACACGCTCACAGTGCCGTAACCTAAGGTGCCTCATAAGGCGCCCCATAGGTCACATTATAAAGTGCCCTGTCTGCCAAGGCACCCTATAATGTGCCCTATAGGGCGCTGTATAGGGCGCCTTATAGGGCACCTATGAGGCACCTTAGGCTACAGCACTGTGAGGGTGTTTCTGCTGGCAACACTGATTGAAATAAAAAGGAAAAGCCTCAGACAGCAGTCCTAAATAACACCACTGTGGTGATCAAACCCATGACCTCTGCCCTTACAGTCATTGAAGTAACCAGTGGGCTACATCTCTATAGCATCTAACACACCGCTGGCTGGCTACAGAAAGACTGCAGGTCACCACACAAACTGCCTGCACTGTGCTCAGGACTGCTGTGGTTACCAGGATAGGATAAACCCACTCGTACCCATGATGCACTGCACATGCAGATCAGCAGCCTACATCTGATCACAAGATGGGGTATGCGCCTCTATAGCAACCCAGTCTGGTAGGGGGAACTGACCGAGTGTGTTACTGGCACAGAGTAGCTACAGACCGTGACATTGTGGGTTCCTGTGCTCGCTCTGAGGGTGAAGTGGGGTGCCCAGCACCAGGTCCGCAGCACACGGCATGGCTGAAATAAGCTGCGCTGCAGGTCCCCATCAGTGCTAGTGTGTGATAGGTAGTCCCTGCAGACACACCTAGGCTACACCTGTGTCCATTTGTATTTCCCAGTCATGTCTAGGCCTTGTGGACTATGATGCACCCAGAATAGTGCATATTCTGTGTGGGTGCCATGGTCACATGTTATCAGTGAAGGGTGGTGTTCAGACCCCAAAGCGCCCCTGTGGGTCAGGGTAGGGGGACAGCATCTCCCACCAACAGATCCACATTCTACTTCTCTGCAATGGTGGTAATAGAGGGGAATGGGCACCCTACAGGGAGGTCAATGCAGATCTGTATGCATCACAAGGGCAGTAGGCCTGGAAAAGCTCAGCTGCCCCCCACCCCTGACATTCACCAGCAGAGGGCACAGTCAGTCTCCACCCACTGCACAGTGTTCCAGCCATACACATGCTAACTGCAGACAGTCCACTAGCTAGCACATGTTCCTAGAGGAACCATGTGCACCCAAAAATGGGATGTGAGCACACACACCAAGCAGGTATATCAGTGATTGGGCCCCAGAAATATCATATGAGAAAAATACTATATAGCACTATGGGGTAACCTAGCCATGCCATGGTCACTGCTCAGTCAGGGTGAGAGTGACCTCCCAGCATGACATGCGGTGGCCACCCTGTCTGTGCAGGTGGTGGCTGGGCACTACAATGTCTCAGACATTGCCCTATGCCCTGTGCAGATGCTACCTACCCAGGCCGCCCTGTCTGGGCCATACCCCACAGTACCTTGCTCCTCATTATGCACATTGGCAGGCTAACATTGGAAACAGTGCAAGCATTGTGGGCTCAGTAAGGTGTAAGCAGCCACATAACACTGGATAGACATACGCACACTACCACACCTATTTCTGCATTGTGCAAATATGGAGGTGGTTGGCAGCCCTGTCCACCACACCAGTCCTGGGCACAGTGCAGGCATTGCTATGGTACTCAATACTGTTAGGGTCACTCCCCGGGGGAGTTAAACACTGTCAGAAACAAAACCTGAAACACGCTCCACAGATATCAGAAAGGTTGATATAATGAATCCCTGTCAACAAATTGTGTTCAACTTAGGATCTGTTATCTGACATTATTCATAGCAACCTTTTGATATATGTAGAGCATGTTTCCAAGTTTAAGACGGCATTGCTAAGGTATGCAGGTATTGGTAGATGCTGCTGTGCGCAGGGCCCAACAGCCTGACTCTCCATGAGCCGCTGCATAGTGGGGCATGTGGGTGTGCGTGTTTGTGCCCCTGTCGGCCGCTGCTCTAGGGCAGAGGTTCCCAACTCTGGTCCTGGTGGGCCAAACACGGTTCAGGTTTTCATGCTGTCCCTAATGAATATGCATGGATACATTTGCATAGAATGGGGGAGGTGCATGTAAAAGCAGCACAGGCATATTTATTAGGGACATCCTGACAACCTGAATGGTGTTTGGCCCTCCAGGATGGCAGTTGGGAAACTCTGCTTTAGGGATTGCACATGTTTATGGTGTATGTGCTCTGTAGGGTACAATATAGGTGTTTATGGCGTGTTACTTTTATCTGCAATAAATATTCCATCTTTATTACCACGGTTTAGTAAGGGTAAAATGAGGGGATATGGTCTGCAGGAGCCACAGCTGGGACTTGAACCTGTGACCTTCTGCCCCTGACAATACTGGCTGTGTGTACTGCACCAAACTGTTGCCACAGAGGCAGGTTATTCCCTGGGGATAGCATTACTGTTCATCAGACAGCCCTTGTCTGTTGCACTGCACGCCACCCACCTGAACAGGGCTTGGCCTTGGTGTGCTGTTGGGAGATACCACTGCCCCCTCCACCACCAGTACCCCTCCGCCACCATGCTGACATGCCCTTATGCCAGTGGTGCGCAGTCCCAGGCCATCCAGTGTGCCAGTAGGCAGCTGCCTATGGTGTGGGGTCTGGGGTCTGGGGTAGGGGTGCCTACATTGACATCTGCGCTTCGCCCTGGCACCGCCTGTCACTGTTATGTGCCCTTTGGGGTACCTGCCGTGTGATGTCCGCTGGGACACTGTGGGTCATACACTCGTGGGCATGTTTGCCCTTGGTCAGTCGCCGGCTTGCTGTTTTTCTGTTTCTGTGTTCCTATGTGCCACCTAGGCATCTGCCTAGTCCACCCTGTGCCCCAGCTGCCCCACTGCATGTCCCACCTTCAGCCCCCTGTGCCCCATTTGCAGCCTCACCGTTGTGCCCACTCGTACTTGGCCACTATGCTGCTGCTGCTGCACATGTATCACTACTATCACTTTTCTTGGTTTCCCTGCCTTTGCTGTACATTGCTGACTGAAATGGTTTCTCTCTCCTGCAAATGTGCCTCTAGCGCGAGGTTTTCAGTGGCGCTAATTTTCAGACCTTCATTTCACAGCGTTAGTGTGCATGGAGCCTCTCCCCGCCCACTCTCCGCCCATTGACCCTTTATCTCCGCCCCTGGGGAGCCTTACTTCGCCCTCTGGGGAGCCTTACTCCACCCTCTGTGCACCTTAACACCGCCGGCCACATTATCACGTGATACGTGGCGTTCTCGCACGGTAATACGCATTATCGTGCAATAACATCACTTATCATGCGATAACGTCGCAGCTGCGACGTTAGCGCCATTTAGTAAACATACCCCTTGGGAATTGAAATTGTGAATGGAAAAGAACTGTAACTGTGGGTTTATTTAGGAAATTGATAAAGTCTCGATTAGCCAGTAATCTTCTAGGTAACATCTTAACCTTTAGCAGACTGAAATCCGGTGAGTGGCGTCAAGCAGATTTTAATTTCGAGGACATGCGTGACAGTTTCTTTGACACCTGATCTGATCGGGCATTCTGTGTCCATGAACGTCTGTGCAGTCAATGGGGCTACAGCTGCCATTACCCCCTCCGCATGTTTCCACAGGGAGAAATAGCACGTTCCTGTGGAGGACGCAGGAATTTTGTTGAAACCAGGTCCAGTCTGGGGTTTCAGTGAAGTTACGCCCTCTAAGTAAATAGAGCGAAGAGAATGAGGACTCAAGATGGTCAGACCCCTAAGACTTCACTCTCTGGTTCAGCCTGCTTATCCCAATCCTCATTACGGATTTGATACCTGCAGATGTTTAGATAAATGAAATGCCTTTTGCAGTTCCACGACTGATTCTTTTAATAGTGCGTTTAAGGGGTACGTACATCAGGAAAACAAATCAGGGAGACAAAAATGAAAGATGACCAATTGTTACAATATATTAAAATGATGTACCAAAGCCCCTAAGCATTAAATAAAAAATCTGTAGCTTAGCGGGGTTGCAGAACGCCGGCCTGGCCTTCTGCTTCGAGACTGCAGCTACTGTTGCTTTGCTCTTAATCTCACCCCTTCTTCTACTGTGAATGTTTTGGTGAAGGAATAAAGGAAATGGACGGCTATGTTGCCCAGTTCCTGCTTTCCTTCGCTACGTGTGCTCTCAAAGGATGGCCATTTCCCAATTTAAAAGATTTAAACGGTACCATGCCTCCCCTCTCAATGACAACCCCCGTCTGATCCTCCCTAAGAATATTCCTATATGGTGGGTGGTTTCTTTGGTTCTGATATTCTCCTTTCGGGATTACAAAGTGGTTTGCATTGAGTTAAATCATAACCATCGAAGAAAAGAGCTCCAGGCATAGCTAGGGAAGAGAAACAAAATGAGAGGCTGGACACACAGGAAGAGTTTTTTCCCCCTAGGGCTTAATCAAAAGATTCACTATCTCCACACTGTTTGCCACATGCGGCGAGGGTATACGTATTATCCTGCAACAACTTTTTATTCTTAGTCTGCGTAAGGATTTCTTGTACAGAAATTATATGCCATTTTAACTATTTAATTTCCTTGAAGAGTAACTGTCTTTTTTGAGCTGAGTTTAGGCCTTTACCATTTAGTGTAGTCACCCAAGTTACTGTTCCCATGTTAGGTCACATAGTTAAATATCAGGAGTATCACAAAACCTGCCCCATCCATCATCAGCTACCCAATTGCATGACTTGTCCTCTCTTATTCCCCTACTATGATACTTAACTTTACTTCCTTAATACCCCAGTCTGACACCTCTCTCCACCCACTCTTCACCCCCTGTTCCCCCAGTCCCCTTCGAATGGTTATTTAAAATAGTTTGCCTGATTTAAGTCCCATTTTCTCCTCTCAAGAAGAGTAGAAGAGTAGCCTATTGGTTAGAGCACTGGCTTGGGAACCAAGAGACCAGAATTCATTTCCCACTAGCCCTCCTTGTAGCCTTGGGAAGTCACTTAACCCTGCATTGCCTCAGAAGAATCCAAGTTATCAATATCCCTGTTACCAGGTTTAATGTTATAATGTAAACTGCTTTGACTGAAACGATAAAGCAGTATAGAAAATCCTAATAAAATACTCTCCTTGTGGCATTATCTTAATGGTCCGGCCTTGTTCTGACCTCTGGACTTGGAGTCATTAGTGTGCAACAGCTATTTTTCCTCATCTTCTGAAGTAAAATATTGCATAACCATACCAGAGTTACTGAGACATCATAATCCTTGGGTTTCTCTGGAGAAAAAGAAAAGATCTCTTTAATAGCTGAAAAAGAAAGACAGTTCCTCTTTTAACATCATGGATCTTCTCCCAGGACAAGCAGGATGAGTCAGCCACAAGTGGTGACGTCATCCGACGGCGCCTTAAGACGGAAGTACTCTCATTAGCCCAGAAGGCTTCAGCCCTCTGGGCATGGCTAGTAGCCCCACCTCTAGATCCGCCCCTAGCTGGCCAGATTTTCATCTTCCACCTTGCCAGCAAGACGTTTTTTTATTTTGCTCTCATCAACCTCACCTCTTATCTCCTGAAGATGAAGAAACCAGGATTCAAAAAGTGCACGGGGTGCTCCAGGAAGATGGCCAACGCTGACTCTCATCAACTCTGCCTCCGTTGCCTGGGTAAGGAGCACCCCGTTCAAGATTGTTCTGCCTGCGGGCGTATGTCTCCCCGGGCCCTCAAGTCGCGCAAGCGTGCCCTTCGGGAGCTGTCTTCTCCTTACGCTGAGCCTGCATCTGTTCCTGCCACCGCCGCTGCCGTTTCTGCAGCTCTCAGCGCTTCCTTGTTGGACCTTGCTGCTGCCATTCTGGCGGAGACGCGCCGATATTGGCCTCCGTCTCCCACCGCGATGGGGAGTCTACTGCCATGTGCGCTCCCGTGGACGCGGCCATTACTGTTCATCGTTCCTCCTCCTGTCTTCCGGCTGACCCACTTCCTGGTTCCGGTCAGCCGGCCGCGACTTCCTCCTGCGCTCGGCGCAGCGCCGACAGCTCCCCCAGCCACAGAGCATCTAGAGGACGGCGCAATGACCACAGAGATCACGGATCTCACCGACACAAAGGCTCTCGGGGCAAGCGGAGAGCCTCGAGGAGCAGGCGCCGCTCATCGCACCGCTCATCATACCGGCGCCGGAGCCAACACCACAGCACAGGCTATGCCCTGCACCGGAGCGGTAAGCGCAGACGCATTAAACACAGTGCCGACCATCGGCGCCGACATTCACATAGCCGCATCTCTGAAGATTCTTCAGTCAGCGGCTCTGCGTCCAGCAGCTATTCTTTGGGGGAAAGATCAAGGAGATCATCCAGCCCCTCTGCCTGCGGCTCTGATTCCAGCGACGGTGAGATTTCCTTCCTCTCCTCCCTGTCCTCCTCATCTCACAAGGAGCTTGTTCAGCACACGCTGCCCGCCTCCCTCCACGCTACAGAGCCTGCACAGCAAATTCCAGAGACACTGCACCTTCTCACAGGCATGCTGCAGCAATGGGCTTCTACTCTGTCAGACCTTGCTTCTAAGAAATTACCACAATCCCTGGTCCAGCCTTCTGTGCCTACCCCAGAAGCACATGTTGCCGCCCCTTCTGCGGGGGCTCCTGCCCCCCCTCCAGCCTTGCAGAACGACGCCGAGGAGCTCCCACTACCACATGCACCTTCTCACGGGGACTCTCTCTCCATTGCTGCCGCTGACAGCCCCCAGGACACCACCCCTCCAGAGGACCTGACTTATTATAAGTATGTTCGTAAAGTCATCTCCTCTCTCTCTATCACGCCAACGGATACTCCTGACCAGCGCATGGAAGTTCAAAATGCTCTCAAATTCGTCGACACCCCCAAGATGAACACCTCTCTGCCGATCCACCAACTCCTCAGGGACAATCTCTCCAAGATATGGCAGAACCCCGCATCCAATCATTCCTGTCCGCGCAGACTGGATCTCAAGTACGTGGTCCAACCCATGCCTGGGTTTGACAAGCAACAGCTACCCCACCAGTCCATTGTCGTTGAGTCAGCCCTAAAGCGTTCCAAATCTTCTCGCAGCTCCCCTAACGCTCCTCCAGGGAAAGACAACAAGCTTCTGGATGACATCGCAAAGCGCGTCTACCAAGGGGCCATGCTAAACGCTAGGATAGCGGCACACCAATTCCAGCATGCTATCTACCAGGACCTATTGGTGACCAACATTAAGTCCACCTTCTCCCAACTGTCAGAAGTTCCGCCAACCCTGAACGTCGCCCTGGCGGACCTCGAGGATTGCACTAAGCATCATGGCCGAGCAGCCCACGACGCCTTTGAGTCGGCCACAAGAACTGCCGGAACCGCCATCTCCGCGCGCCGGCTTGCTTGGCTCAGGGCCTCGGGTTTGCGATCTGACTCTCATGACAAGATTGCTGATACACCCTGCTCTGGGGACTCACTCTTCGGCGACAAGGTCAAGGACACAGTAAATGACATGCGCGAACGCTGCACCACGCTTCAAACCCTTGAGGAATGTACAGATCGCCCTTGCTCCTACCGCAAAGGGAATTCCCAAAACTCCACTGCTCACAAAAATTACAATTACTATCACAGATGGCAACAACCCAAGTACAAACAACAGCCCTATCAGCAACCTTACAGGCAGAAACCACGACAGCGGGAGCGCACACAAAAGAAGGCTCTGCCCAGCTCCGCGAAGCCCAATCCTAGTTTTTGACTCGCCGCCCGGTCTGCCCCCGCTGGCTGGGGGGCGTTTATCAGCTTTCCGGCATTCCTGGGAGATGATAACAACAGACCAGTGGGTGCTCAACATCATCACGCAGGGCTACAGCATACAATTCTCCTCAACTCCTCGTCAACGCTCCCTGCCCCCGAGCAACACCCCTCCGCAACACCTCGCTCCTATGACCTCGGAGATAGTGTCCCTCCTGAAGGCCAAAGCCATCGAGCTGGTACCACCCAGCGAAGTCAACTCGGGGTCCTACTCCAGGTACTTCCTTGTCCCCAAGAAGTCGGGGGGTGTCCGACCCATACTCGACCTCCGGGAGCTCAACAAGTGCATAACCAAGGAGAAGTTCCGGATGCACTCCCTCTCATCCATTCTTCCCCTCATTCAGCCGAACCACTGGCTGGCCTCCCTGGACCTCCAAGATGCCTACACTCACGTGTCCATTCACCCTTTCCACAGGAAATTCCTATGCTTTCGAGTGGCGGGCAAACATTACCAATACAAGGTCCTCCCATTCGGCCTCTCTCCTGCCCCCAGAGTTTTCACAAAGTGTGTAGCGGTAGCAGCCGCGCATCTGCGCAAAGCCGGGATAATCGTGTTCCCTTACCTGGACGATTGGCTATTTTCAGCTCCCTCCCCCTCAGAGCTTCGGAGAGCGGTCAAGAAAGCCACGTCACTGCTCGCCTCCCTGGGGTTTCTGCTCAACCGCACGAAGTCTCATCTCACCCCAGTCCAGCGACTGGAATTCATCGGGGCCTACATAGACACTACTCAAGCCAAAGCCTTCCTTCCTCAGAGCAGGAGGCGCATCATCATCGAACTTGCCCTGCAAGTAATCAACTCTTCGCACTCAAAGGCAAGAACCACCCTGCGCCTCCTGGGGCACATGGCAGCTACCACCCATGTCCTTCCCCTTGCGAGGCTGCACATGCAAGCTCTTCAATGGCACCTCCGCTCCCACTGGTGCCAGCACTCGCAGCCCCTGTCAACCTTGGTCCCCATCGATTCTTCTGTCACCAAGGCTATTCACTGGTGGACCCACCCGAAGAACTTGTCTCAGGGCAAACGCCTCCAGCCTCCGACACACCAGATCACGGTAACCACAGATGCATCAGCCCTAGGGTGGGGAGCCCACTGCGCGGGCTCTCACACGCAGGGCTTGTGGTCGACCTCAGAGGGAACCCTGCACAGCAATATCCTCGAGCTCATAGCTGTCCGCCACGCACTTCAGGCGTTTCAGGAGCTCATAAATGGGAAAACTGTCAAGATCCAGACAGACAACCAAGTGACTATGTTCTACATAAACAAACAAGGGGGCACCGGGTCTCGCCTCCTATGCAGAGAGGCCCTGCGCACTTGGTGCCTGGCCCTCTCGTACCAATGCAGCCTCCAAGCCTGCTACCTGCCGGGCGAGGAGAATGTGATAGCCGACAGACTCAGCAGACAACTCAGTCCCCACGAATGGACACTTCACGAAGAAGTGTCATCGTCCCTCTTCGCGAGATGGGGCCACCCGCTGATCGACCTATTTGCTTCACAGGAGAACTCCAAGTGCCGCCTGTTTTGCTCCAAGCGGCCCACACCGCACAGAATAGCGACGGACGCCTTCGACGTGATCTGGAGCCAGTGGCCCCTTGTCTACGCTTTTCCCCCCACCCCGCTCGTTGCCCGGACAATACAACAGCTCATCAGGGACAAAGCGTTGGCCATCCTGGTGGTCCCCTTCTGGCCCAGACAAGTCTGGTTCCCCTACCTACACCGCCTGGCACGGGAACCCCCCATCCATCTTCCCTTGAGGACAGACCTAACCTCACAGGACAACAGGAATATACTACATCCCAACCTGTGGATGCTCTCGCTGACAGTGTGGAAACTGAAAGGCTAACCCTCGCGCCCCTCAAGCTCCCAGAAGAGGTCCAGCAGGTCACTCTGGCAGCTCAACGCCCTTCCACCAGGAAAGCCTACAGCCTCAAATGGCGCCGCTTCAGCATCTGGTGCGCATCCCGAAACCTAGACCCCTTCTCATGTCCGGTACCCTCTCTCCTCCAATACCTCACCTCTCTTTCAACGCTGGGCCTGAAGACCCAGTCCATCAGGGTCCACTTAGCAGTCATAGCGGCCTTCCATCACCGAGTTGGTGATGCGTCAGTAGCTACACTACCTCTGGTAGCCCGCTTCATGAAGGGTCTGGCCAACCTGCATCCCCCAGTCCGCGAGCCTGTGCCCCCATGGGATCTTAACATCGTTCTCAACCAGCTCACAAGTGAGCCCTTTGAACCGCTGCTTATCGCTGATCTGAAGTTCGTCTCTTGGAAGACACTGTTCCTCATCGCTATAACTTCAGCCAGACGGATCAGTGAGCTACACGCCTTAGTTGCCCACCCGCCTTATACCATCCTTCACCAAGACCGGGCCTGCCTGCGGACACACCCCAAGTTCGTTCCCAAGGTGGCCACTGCATTCCACATCAATCAGACTATCGAATTACCCTGCTTCCTGCCGGGGCCACACTCCAACCCGGAGCTGCAGCGCCTGCATACCCTAGACTGTGTTAGAGCGCTACGTTGCTATCTGGAGCGGACTTCAGCCTTAAGGAAGGGCTCACAGCTCTTCGTCTCATACGATCCTAACAAACCCGGATGCCCAGTGTCCAAGCGTACCCTGTCCATCTGGATCTCCTCTTGCATCTCACTGTGTTTGTCTCGAGCAGGAGCTCCTCCTGCCTCAGGAATCAGGGCTCACCATTTGGCCGCCACCACTGCCAACCTCCGCTCCATTCCAGTTCCTGACATCTGCAGAGCGGCCACATGGGCCTCCATCCAAACCTTCCAAAAGCACTACTGTCTGGACATGACAAATCAGAACGATTCCGTGTTCGGTCTTGCCGTGCTTTCTGCGGCAAAAAGTTCAATGCACTCTGCCTGAAGTTGCTCACCGTTGGGGCCTCGCTGCTCTAAGATTGCTCAGAGTTTTTGCACAGTTTTTTAGGAGTTGCTCTAATAATTGCACAATGTTTTAAAAATTGCACCATACGTGACACAATTAGTAAGAATTGTGCTGAGTCTCAGTTTTGTAAGAGTTGCACTAATAATTGCACAATGTTAAATTTGCACAGTATGTGACACAACTTGTAAGAATTGTTCAGAGTGTTTGCACAGTTGAATTGTTTGCACTATCCTTTACACTGTATGCACGGTCTCCGTGAACTGCACATTAAACCTTCTTGTTGCACCTTACGCTCTAGCGATGCCTCATTGTCAGCCCCTTCCCCCGCCGCGATAAGTGTAGCTGGGGAGGCACCACTTGTGGCTGACTCATCCTGCTTGTCCTGGGAAAAAACCGAGTTACTTACCTGTAACGTGAGTTCTCCAGGGACAGCAGGATAAGTCAGCCACACTTTCCCACCCTCCTCCCTGGCGGGGGGGGGGGGGACCTTAACCACTATCCGCCTCCTAGCTGTGCGCCGGCTCAGTTGGGGAAATTCTGGCCAGCTAGGGGCGGATCTAGAGGTGGGGCTACTAGCCATGCCCAGAGGGCTGAAGCCTTCTGGGCTAATGAGAGTACTTCCGTCTTAAGGCGCCGTCGGATGACGTCACCACTTGTGGCTGACTTATCCTGCTGTCCCTGGAGAACTCACGTTACAGGTAAGTAACTCGGTTTTATATGCTCCTACAGATTTCAAGGGTAGTTCCGGATTTCACTGAGGGCTAACCACAGCTACCTTCAAGCTAAGCTAATTGCTGCTTTAAAATTCAACTTAGGGGTATGTTTACTAAACCGCAGTTATGTAGCA